>LPNX011076817.1:182897-209641 GCA_001517045.1 Pseudotsuga menziesii
ATGCGTCGTCGCTTAAGCGACGCTTGTTAGGATAGTCGTTGCTTAAGAGATGCTTATGAGCCTAGCCATCGCTTAAGCGACACTTATGACCACAATTTTAAAAAAAAATTAACTTTGTGATTTTTGGTAGGTTTAAAAGAAAAAATCCATGCGTTGTCGGAAGTAACCATCGGATTTTGGATCGAAATGTAGTAGTGAGTCATTGCAGACTTCAAATGTGACCTTAAAGACTTGCATGCATTAGTGAACCCAGGAACACTACCAGATAAAGCTGTTGAGTTCAAAGGCACAATTGAAGACACATTGACATGGCTTGAGGAGATTGAAAAAGAGTCCAAGTTGATTACAGATGCGGCCACAAATTTTTGGGGTAGCGTGGTCCAGTACAAATAGTTGGAACAACTGAATACAAAATTAAGGGAAGCAAAAGCATAGTTGAATGCACTACAGACATCACTTAGAGTGATGCCCTTGGGTTGACAAGCCATAAAGGCAACGGAGTTAAATTGGTTGCAGCAACATGTAATGAAGGAACATGAGAGTCAGTGGTGTCAGACAATTTAGCTTTAGGAGTTCCAAGATATCAGCAATTGAAAGTAGTAACTGCACTTCAAGCAGTACAGGACATTGGAAGAGAAGTGACCGCGAATATTATCGAACATCCACTTGAATAGGATGTCACAGACTACATGGGACACTACTACATTTCGACCAAAAATCCGACGGCCGTCATGTCAGATTTTCGACACTTCCCTGTCGCATGTACGACACTTTGGTTTTTTTATAAGCGTCGGAAACTTGTCATTGGGTATCCGACACCTAGGTAACCGTCGGTTAAGCGACACTTAACTAACCATCAGTTGAATGTACATCGTCGGTTATCCGACACTTATTAAGCGACGGTGATGAAAATTTTTAACAACATTGTCACTTGCCGGCGTCGCTTAACCGACACCTCTAGGACATATGCGTCGAATAACCGACAAATCTAGGCGTCGCATAACCGACGACAATGTATTTTTAAAATACACAGGCGTCGCTTAACCGACACCTATAGGCGTCGGTTAAGTGATGCCTGTGTTTTTTTTTTTTTTAATATTGTGAAAATTACCTTCTTTCCCCTAATGTTTTGTGCTAGTAAGAGTCTACCTTGTCACTTCATGAAATAAAAATTTACTCTTATATACTCTCTCATGTCTCTTTTTGATATAATAATATACGAACGTATATATGCATATAGATACATGTCGTGCAACCCATACCAGATTTCGAATACATCATCCCTGTACCTGCACATGCTCTCGTAGCCACAAACCCTGGAAACCTTGAATACTATTTATAATAAGAAACTAGCATCCATGCTAAGTTCTAACCTTAATCAGCAGGTATCAAATTATCAACATACAAAAGACCTCTGCAAGTACTTTGTCATTCAAGCATACAATGAGGCTGAAATGTTTATATGCTTCATAAAAGAATAACGCTTGAGACACAAATTTGATAAACATCAGGAATATGTTTAGTGGAATGTGATTCATACATTGTAAAATTTAAATAACCTTCAACTATTTCACCCTTCTAATCTCCCAGTACTTTTGCAGTCTCATAAGAATAAAATGCAGAATAGAACTTAGAAGTCTCACCTTGACTACAGCATGAACACCAAAAAGACCTATATCCTTGTAATTTGTGTTGAAAGCCATTATATGGTCTGCTAGATCATCTGTTGCAACCTTTTGTGCAAGTTTCGACCTATTATCAAAGTATTGAAAATTTATTTGTATACAAACTTCAAAAGCAAGAATACACAGTTCAATCATCCATTGTAATTAGCACTCATAATAGCATAGCAAATATCAAGCTCACCCCATGTTTGCACCTGCACCAGCATTCTTGTTCCACGTCCCTAGCAATGTTTGCAAAACCATCAATGCAATAGAATCTGGATCTGTCCATGAAGCTCCCTTAAAATCTACAACGATTTGTGCCAATGGCATATCATCGTTTACAGTGCGAACCTGAGTGGCAATCAAAATCAGGGTGCATTAGAGGATTGAATTTCTAAGAAAAATCTAGATCCACTACAAAACCATGCTCTTCAGCCGGTAATAACAAACAATTTTCAATTGAACTTTTCTGACCTCCGAACCGGTGAAGACAGCCGGTTCTCTCTCCACAAGGTCTGCTGCAGTTATAGGATCAGTAGACAGGTTTGTGAACAATCTTTTCACTTGTTCTACAATTTGTTCATGTTCAACAGCACCAGCTGCAGAGACAACCTGCACAATTGTTAAGTAATTAATTTTTTCATATTTGAAGCAACTGCCACCTCTATGCAAATCTGTATTTCTAGAAATTGAAACTTTCTAGTATTTCATGATAGGGTTTTGTAAGCAACTGGTGCAGACCTCCTAAGCCACAGTGGAGCATAGACCTACACTGAAACTAACTAAAACCACTAACCACTGAGAAGCAAAGCATAAGCATCTAGAGTACCAATCTACGCTATCCTTTCCACGGACAATAATATCTGTGATATACAGAGGTTTCCCTCACTAGATCTATCAAGAAAGGGTAGTTCAAGTGTGGCAATTTTCTCCTCGTTGATGGGATTTTTGATACCATGCTTTGTATAAAATAAACCTTATAACAAAAGAAAAAAATAGATAGATGGAATATTCACAGCTGGGAAGAAAGATATGAAGTCACAAGTTCCAAATATTAGCAGATCTATAAACAAGTCATGAGTCACAAGAAGCCGATACACAAACAGGGTGGGGAGACCAAAATGTCCCATTGACATATCAGAAATAAACAAACTGAAGCTAAATGAAAAACCAGTCAAGCATTAAACCAACAACCATAATTGAAGATCATATCAAAAACCTGGGCCACAATAAGATTAGTCCCTGACATGTTATAAAACCAGAATATTGCAAAACCATGAAATCAAAATAATTTAACTATGCAATCAACTTTTAACTAGCTGATTGAGTAGAGTGATGAAATAAATGCATAAGTTCCAGTATAAATTGAAAAGCACAGGATAGATCTGCACTGAAGCTGGACAAGTGAGGCATTATGATAAATCATAATCCAAATATTTATAGGATGAATGCTTTCTCCTCTATCCTTTTGGGTGTTAGAAGATACAACACAGCAAAATAATGAAACTTCATTTATTCCTTTTATCTCATGATCTGTTATATTCTCATTATACAATTCATAAAAAGGGAAAGTTACACAGTAGGTATTTGATCAACTCAAAACTAACCAGCACTCAATTGGCAAAATCAAAGAGTTCAACAAATCCACACTCAATCAATACATCAGGAAGTTCAATGAATTAATCAAATAGAAGATTTATTTGTTTCTTTCTTATGTATACAGCGATATATTTGTACTCACATTCTCACTTGGTGAGATCTCACGAAGTGCACAATTTCAGTACAAAAAATTGCACATACTTAAATCAATTATACCAGAATCACAATCTCGAGCCTTACACAGCTGTCTGACTATATGCCAGAATCTAGTTCTTGGACTGATAACAATTGACAATCTTGCCAAAGAAACATTTGTAATCATTTATTGATCATAAAGTATATTATCAGATTAAAAAATAAAATTTAAAATTTCTTTCCATGCTCAATTACAACCATCATTCTCCTAAATCACATTGAAAAAAATGATGATCATAATTCGTCATTGTTTGGCATTAACCATACCAGGGTTACAAAAGAAATATACCAAAACACACCTTCTGCACACCCAGTTCAAGGGGAAACATCTATAGAGCAATTGTTTTCACTGGCAACCCCAAGTCAAAGGGAAAACAGTGAACCGACCTGTTGCAAACCAGGTAAAGTGGAACAAGTTACTAGGGTAGATAGCTAGAACATGGGTGTGTACACTGTATATAGATTGGGAAATGAAAGGCCCTTTTCAGCTTTGAAATGTGTTTGGTAGAGCCATTGGTAATTATTAAATAAGTAAAACAGAGAATGGATAGTTTAGAATTCCTAGTTAAAAAATCAAAAGTGCCCAAACAACTAGTTCCCAAAATACTTTTCCTATCTCTTATCGCAACTCAGGAAGGCTACCCACAGTCACCTCAATTGCTCTTCCCCTCTCATTAGATTGCCTCTCTTCCAGCTCAAAGGGGGTATCATTAAGGAACATTGCTAAATGCATGGAGTGGGGGCGCTCTAGGTGATATAGTAAGAGTACACCTCAACAATATGTATGGTAGTTGTAGTGTAGAAAAAGGGATGGAAATGGGAAAATGAACAAGGACAAGATGCCAGCTGTGATAGCTCTAGCTGTTGAAAACTATAGAATGATATAGAAGGTTGAAAACTATAGAATGATATTTGCCAGCTATGATAGCTCCCCTGTATGGCCAAAATGAACATTATGGCGCAGAATTCTGCTAAAACTTATGAAGTATTCAATTTCAAGCAACTTGTCTCTACCCAATTCAGGACTCCATGGCAAAGCACCAGCTTGCAGAGAACTTTGAGGACTTTATTACAATTTCATCCTTGGAAACCTTCGATATTTCAGAGCCCAATTGGTTTAAATCATCCAGATGCCTAGAATTATTTCTCTGCAAAGTGAAGAACCAACAACAAAGCCTTGTTTTTAAGCATCTGGATACAAGCATACAAGCCAACAAACAACAATTAATAGCATAAAAAAATCCAGTTATACATATAAATAGCAATGGGCATAATGTGTTGTAAGTTCAATATATTTGCAAATATATAAAAAATGAGGAAAATGTTGGTTTCTATGATAGAAAATGTAGATCTTGGCTTACTCTATCAAAGACAAAGCTGGGACCAACAGCCTCACAAAATGCTGTGAGACACTTCATGGCATGTCCACGAGTCTTAATATCTGACACTCTTTCGGAAACGGGTCTGAAAACAACAACTTGTTAAAAATTAAAAGCCAAATGATGTTGCATGAGATCTATTCTTTCCTAGGTAGGACACACTTCTCCATGAATAGGTCAATTGAATACCAGTGTAGTGGGCTATACCTTTGCTTGAGTAGATTTAGCTTATGGACCAACTCCTTGAATATCATGTACATAGACTGAAGTCAAACTGAAATGATGTGAACTCAACTAAAGTGCATTGAAGTGAACTAAAGGAAAAGTCAATTGAACTGAACTCTACTAGACTAGAGTGAGTTGAGGTGGAAGTCAAATAAAATCCTTTTGGGTAGACCGTAGGGAACACTTCTCCATGGACTGAAGATAGAGGTCATGTGGAGCCCAAATTCGAAGGCAACAATACGTTATCAAATAATTGACCCTCCCGCACAAGAATAGCATGCTTGGTTCACATGTCAAACTGACAAAAGCATACTAGGAACGCAAACAATACCAAATTGAAGCAAACATGGAGTTCAAGGAAAGTTAACCTAAAAAATGTACTATCCAAGAAGAGGCACCACATGTCAGTTACTTAGGCAACATGCAACTTCTCTAAGCAATCTCTCAATTATGGCAAATTGCTCATATGGTCAAAATACGTTGACACCTGATCATGGAGAAAGGTGCAAATGACTAGGTCAAAGTATTCACATTAAACCCTAATTTAGACCTATTTGTTGGGTATCTCAAAATGACTTGATATTTGATACCATCACTATTAGTATTCACCATAAAGGGTACCCAAAAATAAAACCAAATCTCAAATTGCAACCCCTATTTATGACCTAATTTTTTATGGTCTTGGATTGCCACCAACAGTTATTGCCAAACCAAGACTCCTTGTTTTTTCTTTCCAGCCTGTGAAGGCAAGGCACTCTTAAAGACAAAGAACATTTCCAGTATAACTACTAGTGTCCAGTATAAACCTCAGACAAAGAACATTGTTTCATGTAAATATATCAGCATTTTAAAATTCCATAACATACTTGTGGAACCCACGCCTGGAGATTATGGTCCCATCTGTACAAAGTTCCATCATCATCTGTGAATTCCTGCTCTCCATCTGGAGGGGTGTGAGGCCTGTGTATTATTTTTATTTTTTAAATATTGTGAAAATATTGTGAATCTCAAGAACACACCAAAAGGGAAGAAAATCTATCGACTGTAAATATCCTATGACTTATACCAGCATACTTGGAGGAGGAACCAAGGGTCCTTGGACTTGAAAGAAGTGCACTTGCTCATAATGGTGGAGCAAATTACTGTAGTATTTGCCTGACTTAGTTTTGTATGGAAACTTCCTCACATCAAACTTTATCTTGTATAACAAAAATAATGGCATTGAGAATTCTAGTATTTGGAACAATGACAACCAAAAACTTACAAAGGAAATAGAAAATCATTGATAGAACTTATCCCTGCATCACAGATGTCTCAGCACATGAATTGTTCCTTGTGGAGTATACTGCTTATCATTGGTGGCATTTGCTTTGAGCAATAAATGAAAATTCAGGTGGTAAGCAAGAATTTAATTTGGGATTTTACATTGCCATCGCAAAAAGTTCTTCTTTACTCCTTTTCCTGCTACTGTGCTTAAGAAACTTCAGAAAATACCTAGCAGCCTGGTATTCACTCTAGGATACTTTGAGAAGAAATCCCAGCTTCCAGCTCCTCTCCCAATGAAGGATAAATAAATCCCATATTGCACGGATTTGACTCCTCTTGGTGCCATTCACCTGCCAGGTAATGCCTTGTAGCTCACTACCAACAACTTGTTACAACTGAGGCTTTCTGAAGGGCAATTTGCAACTCAATCCCTATTCTGTTTCACACACTTGTAAATTGTCTTCAAAACACCCCACAAGTTCTCGGTCTTCTAAAGAAAATTATAAATCATTTATTAATTTCATCACAAACCCAAGAATAGTATCAAACAGTCATAGCCCAAACAGTTATCTTCAGTTAGTCCTCCATCAATATCCCATATTAACATACTGACAAAAAAAATTGGTATGTCAAGTTATACATTACAGCCATTATGCTCTCAATGTGGCCCATCAGAGTAAGTGTAAAAATATAACAACAGAGAAAGAAAAGGTAGATACTTACATTATCAGAGATGTAGCAATCCCAAATTCGAGCATTATGACCAAAAAGAATTGGTCCTGCAATAATATCAGCATTGGGAAGAGTGTGTGGATCATCTATATCATTCGGTGGCAAGTATGAGATAGTGTTGTCTAGATTGAATAGAGAATTCATTGTTATAGTGAGTATAAAAGCTAGGGAACACTAGGCAGCCGAAGCAGGATGCCACATGGGAATCTATAAGACAAAGAAAAACTATAAGAAAATATTAAATTGAATATTCATTTAAGATATCAAATGGTTATTCAACTCTATAAGAAGTTAAGTCGACATCTATGAACAATCAACAGTTGCATCTATCTCCCCCACTTGCAAATCAAAATTTCATTGCCAAACATTGAAATTTTAGGATGAATACATGCTAACAAATTATAAAAAGCAGTTAACAAGGGGATAACTTAATACCCTGCAACCTTGTACAATGCTCTCTCTCTCTCATACACACACTAAGGAAAGAATGCATCAATGTATAAACACAACAAACAATACACCAGAAATAGAACATACCTTCTCTATAGGGACATTATCATACACATTCACCATCCCAGCATAAAGCATTGTTAGCTGTGTGCAAGGCTGTTTTCCTGGAACAATATAGATGGGACTTATTATGCTTTTAATTATCATGGTAGCAAATTCCAGAAAACAACAGTAAGCTATTTTAATAATGAGTTTAGTGAATTGGGGGAAAAACCTCAAAAATATGCATCAACCAAGTCTTTATTGACTTGCTCTTGTCAATAACAGTTTCGCTACCAACTTCTAAGCGACCAATTTGTTTTGGATCAATTTCATACTTTTCCAAAAGCAACGTTACTGCTGTCAAACTGCAGGCATTCATACGAGGAATCAGCTCATAAAATTATTGGGAAATATCAAACAAGCATGATATAACCTCTATCTTGTGAAAATATTATTCTACTACCATACACAAGTACCATACACGAGAATAAAATGTATAGTTGCCTCAAAATATATGATAATGAAACAATGAATGAACAGAAATTCAATGGTAATAGGCAGTGAAAAAATATGTACAAGATTGTCAAATTGCCATACAAGATATGAGAAAATCTTGTTCTTACCTCATAGAAATAATGATAGAGGTCTTGAATACCTTCATGAGCATATTACTTCGCCAGTGATACAACGGGATTTTAAGGCTAGCAACATCCTGCTTGACAAGAATTACAATGCCAAAGTGTCTGATTTTGGTTTGGCAAAGCTTGGCTCTGAAAAATTGAATGGTGAAATATCCACTCGAATTTTAGGAACTACATGATATGTTGCCCCAGAGTAAGTTTCTTAACGTACATCAAATGCTATTCCTTAACATCAGCAACAAATAGCCTGAGATACAAGAATTTTATTGCTTGACTTCTGATCACTTGATACAATTTTTACTGCAGGTATGCTTTGACAGGACACTTGACTACAAAATCAGATGTTTACGGCTTTGGTGTTGTGCTTTTAGAGATTTTTACAGGTCGTGTACCTGTAGACATGAAGAGGCCTCCTGGACCACCGCTGTCAATCATAAAATGTCATTGTTTCTTGACAAGGAGAGACAGATACAAATAGTCCACCAGATTAGACAAGCCACTTAAAGGTTGAGGAATGGGCATTGCTTCCTTGCATGCTCTGGAATCAATTTTGTAAGAAGATCTGGAGCAGCGCCCTTTAACTCCTGAGGTTTGAAGTTGAACAACGGGGGCAATGGACGTCCATTTGGCAGGCGGGTATTGGGATCCTGAAGTTCATCAAAGAAAGGATGTATACAAGCCTCCAAAGCAGTGCACCGAAGGTTTGGTGAATACTGAAGGAGCCTAGAAACAAGATCTACAGCCTCAAGTGGCATACGCTTGTGGAAAATCTTGTGCCAAGGGCGAGCCTTTATTTGTGGAAATTTAAATTCAGTATAGTTAGGATTCATGCATTTAATCTCCTCACGTGTTGGAGTACCAAGGACCTTGATAATCTCCACAAGCTGATCGACTCCACTCTCACCTGGGAATAGAGGCTGACCAAGAAGCAACTCAGCAAGGACACACCCCATGGACCATATATCAATGGCAGTCGTATACTCTGTTGCTCCAAAAATAAGCTCTGGTGCACGATAATAGCGAGAACATATATATGATATATTTGGCTCACCCTTGACCAGCACTTTTTCACTTCCAAAGTCACAGAGCTTAAGCCAATGAGTGTGAGGATTGACCAGAAGATTCTATGGTTTTATGTCCCTATGACATTCTCCAATAACACCATGGATATAGGCCAGGGCCCTACAGATCTGATAAGTATATAATTTTACATAAAGCAGAGGCATCCGTTGATTCATCCGACTGTAGTGCTTTGCTACACGATAAACTGTCTCTGGTACATACTCCAACACTAGATTGAGATAGAGCTCATCCTTATCAGTGGTTGAAAAAAACAATGCTTTAGAGAGACAATATTTGGATGATCCAGAAGGCGCATTGTTTGTAGTTCACGGTTCTTATATCGTTTGTCCTGCATGACCTTTTTAATTGCTATAGTCTCCCCTGTCTCTAAGCATTTAGCTTGAAATACAATTCCAAATGATCCAGTTCCCACCACACGTTCTGCCATGTAGCTTATGGTTTGCTTAGGTTGGCCATTCCTGCCACCAATGGTGGTGACTATAATATGGCCCGTTTCTGTACCATTTCCATCCACTACAGTAGCTTCCATCTCCTTGTCATCTTTAATCTTCATCTCATTCATTTCTTCAGGAAGTTTGTCTACTCCAATAATGTTACCACGGCCTGTATTTGCTGCTGGTGCAGATGCAACACTTACAGAGGCCATATGCTGTACATAATCCTCTTCTACAAGTTCAGCGATATAGGATTACTTGATAACTTTCCTTTAGCTATTGTGTTCCTTTTATTGCTGCTTCACTTACTATGTCGGTTTACACAGGGGGAATTGAGGTTGATGCAGAATTTTTCAATAGTTTGCTTGAGGTCATAATGACCATAAAGTTTGATAGGCTATTTGAGGGTATACATGATAAATGTAGAATCCTGTTCAATAATTTAATTCCCTCTATAGAAGAGAGATGTATGTATAGTGATCTATTTTTGCTGAAGAACATGGAAATCCTAGTAAAAGAAATGAACCCAAGCAAGGAGGTTAACTTATCTATTAAAGAGCATCTACTTACAAGTGCAACTGATATGGTGGAATGCCTGAGAACGGATCCATTTGGGGCATTCTGTCAGCCTCAGTGTGACCTCTGCAAACCCTCCTCCTTTGCAAACCCTCCTTTGCCGCCCTCTCCTCTGCGAGCTCCGTCCCCTGCGGCCTTATCCTCTTCGGCCCTCTCCTATTGTTCATGTGATGAAGAATTACCTATTGACCACTCCTCTATGGACAAAGGGTAGAAACCCCTCCCATTCCCATTCTAAATCTCACAGATAGCACTTCTCTGCTGCACCCAGAGCTTCTCGTGATGGGGAAGGAGAGACAGCATTGGTTTTCAGTTCATTTTGGGATTTTACTGTGAAATTTGCACCACTGGTAGAGATTTTAAATGAATGGTCTTCACCTATAACAGATGATGGTTCAACAGGTGGAATTGTTTCAGGGTTTCTCAATTTGGAATCCGTCTTTGCAATAGCAGATGCAGCACTGCTCTTTCCAGAAAACGAAAATGGAACTGAATTCATACCATTTGTCTCGGAGATGGAACCACCAAATAATGGGAAGCCCATAGAAGTTGCAGCAGCAGTGGTTGATGTAGAGAAACCCTCCACTTGCCTCTTTTCGACAGGGTTGCATGAATGATAGGAGAAACCCTCGACTTGCCTCTTTTCCACAACAAAAATCCCAAATCGATTTTCTATTTTTGGTTTAAAACATAAACTCATGCTGTAATCGATTTCCACCATATATTTGGATCCAAGGTATGACAACGCTTGGTGGGTAGAGTGCTTTTAAGCGATGATAAACTATATTAAGCATATTAATAGCTACAATCACTCTAGTGAAGCTAAGAAAAATTGAAATGGGTTAGAATATGCATTTTAGTGATGGTTGTGTTTGATTCATGAAGTATCTAAAAGTCTTGGGTGTGGGATTTAGGAGCTCGCTAGAGTTAAGTATATCAAGTATTGTGTGTGAAGAGATGAGGACAATGAATACAAAATGCTTTCCCAAACACAAAAAGTGTATGCATATCATAATCATAGGGTAAATTACCTTGAGAAAGACAAGTGGCCAGTGACCTAAATAAAGGCATGATCATTTTCATGGGGAATAAGAAAATGTGGAATTGGTTCTGGTTGCAAATTTGATGTTCTGTCTTATAAAGAAATTGGTGTTTGGTTCATTAATCCATAGAATTCTTGAGTTCCTACCACCTTGCTTGAGGGATATTCACCCATATGGCGCCACTATTATAGCCTCATAAGTGTCGCTTAAGTGACGGCTCACTCATTAATCCATAGAATTCTTGAGTTCCTACCACCTTTCTTGAGGGATATTCACCCATATGGCGCTTTCCATTTTAAATAATTAACGAATTAAGTGTATTTTGAAAGTGTTTTTAGCTTATTTGGCATGGAGACAATGTTGGATACAGAGACCAAGAATGATATTATGGAAGGAGTTGGATGTTAAGTATTGTTCAAATCCAGGATCACTTGGAGGTTATTATCAAAGTGCAATTCAGAGACTCCTATTGCAAACAAAGGAAATGGCATAAAGTATACATGCTCTAGATTTTTGTCCAATAAAGTGTCCTTCTTTGTTTTCAATGCAATTAATGGGGAAGTTTCCTTGAAAGGTAAATAATATATTGTCTATTTCTATTTGATTGCATTTTCAGTTGCAGTAGTTATGATTGGAACCTACCATAAACCAAAATTAGAAAATTATTTTTTCCCCAACAATGATGAAGTATATCGACCATCTTTGATGAGAATTAGATGTGTTTGATTTGGAAAGTTAGTAAAACTTACATGTTTGCATTGGTATAATAATATTTAGGGTGCAACACTATATATGAAAAGAAAATGCTAGATTTGAAATATAACCAAGAGATATATAAGGTAAACTAGTTAGGATTCATGCAGTAATCATGTAGTGGCATGTATGATTGGTGACCTACTTAGAATATGGCGAGCCTTGATGTGGTGTAAACATGGGTGTTCTTAGAAGGTTATCATTGCTAAATAGTTTCATTTTCATGAGATCTTATGAATCAATATAGAATATTTACCACAACGTTTTTACAGAACTTTCAACATTTCCAGGTTGACAATTCCCTTTTATCCTTGTAGTTGGATTTTCAAAAATCAAGCAATTTTAGAGCCATCGATTAAGCGACACTTAGGAAGATATCCGTCACTTAAGCTACACTTAGGAGGATATAAATTTTATCTTCGTCGCTTAAGCGACACTTAGGAGAATTGCTGTCGCTTAAGCGACACTTATCCCTACCATTTCAAAAAAAAAAAAATCTTTCTGATTTTTGGCATGGTTAAAAGAAAAAATCCATGCGCCGTCGGAAAAAACCGTCGGATTTTGGATCAAAATCTAGTAGTGGGATTTAGTGACAATATGAAGGAGCTAGTATAATTCAAACAATAGTATGAGGAATTCAAGATAAAATCAAGTGACTATACTATTTCCAATCGACATGGCTCGAGGGAGAGATGAAAGATTGTGTTAGGGTGTTGTTGGTAGGCAGTTTTGATGCAGACAAGTTGTGTGACACCAAGGGTGATGTGCAAGATTGAAGACGATGTGCAAGCCCAAAGCTAGCATGCAAGGAAAGAACGCCGACAAAGAGTCGTCTTGGTCATGGTTTTGTATTAATTGGTCACAATTTTACAGTTTTGGTCCAAGTTAGTTAGGAAGTTGATCAAAGTGGACCATTTTGTAAAAGAAACAAGGCTATAAATAGAGATAGGGATGTAATGTTGAAGATATCCTTATGATAACACATATGGGATCCATATCATATGCTAAGAGGCATGCTTAGTGAATAAAAAAGTGAATATTGAATTCTGAACATGATTATATCGTCTTCTGCAGAAGATTGATTTATGTTTTGTTACAACTGTGAAGATGTCTTATGGGAAACCTGTCTTGATGCAGAAGTAATATGACATGACAGCAGTTGATGGAAATATTTTTTTCTATGTATTTCTTCTTTTCCTATGTTGAATGATGCAATGTGAATGAATCAATGCCTTAGTATGTCTATTGTTTATGAATGATGCAATGTCTTTGTATTTTGAACCTTTTTATGGGATCAATCTATTTATGAGTAATTGTATCATTGCGATATGAATATGTTGATGCGATCTAATGGTTTATGATATGAATTCATGATAGAAAACCCTTTTCTGGATCTATGAAATAATGTTGTGATGGTTAGATAGTAGATGTAGAAACCATCCTTCTTACTTTGGAAGCATGGTTCAGACAGTTCTCCCTTGAACATCTCGAGTGAGACTTCATCTGCTTCGCAGGTGTTTCTCAATAGGGTAAAACCTATCTGGGCTAGTGCTAAGGGAGATCGATGAGTTAAGGGTGTCGACAAAGTGTAAAACCCTATCAACGGATTTGTGTTAACACTTGATATAGAGTTTGAGAAAAAATACTTAGGGATTATGCACTACTTCTTAGGAATGGAGGTGTGGTAGAGTGTAGATGGGATTTTCCTTAGTCAAGGAAAGTATACAGTTGATATTTTGAAGACATTCAGAATAGTGGACTGCAAGGTGCTAGCCACACCTATGGAATCAAACTTGAGTCTTTTGTTTGATGCTTCATCAGAGTCTGTTGATGCCACAATGTATCGTCAAATGATTGGCTCATTGATGTATCAAATGAGTACGAGACCAAGCATATGCTTTGTTGTGAACATCATGAGCTAGTTCTTGATAGATCTTAGGCATGTTCACCTGATAGCTGCAAAGCATGTATTGGTATACCTACATGGTATAGTGGATTATGGGCTCAAGTACGATGTGAATCATAAAATTAACCTACACGGTTATGTTGATTCAGATTGGGAAGGTAACACCACTGATAGGAAGAGAAATTTGGGTTGCTGCTTCAATTTGGGATCTTGCATGATCTCCCGGTTTAATAAGAAGCAGTCTTATGTGGTGCTAAGTACATCCCAGGAAGAGAATGTTTTCACTTGATCGTCTAGTTTCATGGCACTATGGTTGCAAAAGCTAATGTCTGATTTGTTTGATCTCGAGTTATATGTGACTTGTATATTCTCAGAAAATGAGAGTTTCACAAAGCTATCATATAACCATGTCTTCGATTACAAGTCAAAGCACATGGAGATCAAGGTCCACTATATTGTAGATATGATGAAGATAGGAGTAGTGAAGATCTAGTATGTGGTAATGAACAAGCATATAGTTGACCTATTTACAAGGCTCTATCCAGAGTGAAGTTCATGTACTTAAGAGAAATACTTGGTTTGATATAGGGCGAGACCCCTCAAAAAAGGGAGTGATGAGTTCTAGTATAGTTGGAGAGAGAGGTTGCCTAAGTGTGAAATACCAACAAAGATCATATGTTTTTCAGATGTAGTAAGTCCTAGCGAAGCATGTGGGTTATCCTTGGACATAATCAGTCCTTATTTTTTTTTACGCTAGAAATAACAAGAGACTAGAAGATGTAGGTGCATAATATCTCACACGAGAAATGAGACAGGTTGTCTGAAATGAAAATTACTCAGTGTAGCAGGTTTCTTAGATGTAATCAGTGATGTAGGTTTTTTTAGTGTAAACATGAGTCCTAGTGTGATATGTAGGTTAGTCATATGTAATTATTCCTAACACAAGTTATCCGAATGTAAATATCAGCCTTGGAGTGCTACGCAGGTTATTCAGATGTCATAAGTCCTATGGGTTTTCCGAGTGTAAATAGGATCCCTGGCGTGGTATGTAGGTTACTCAGATGTAATAAACCCGAAGGTTGTCTGAATGGGAAAGATATTGGATGTAAGCTGTTAAGATGTGATAAGTCCTTGACATTGACCTAGAACGTAAAATCCCTGTTGTAGCAGGTTGTTCATTCGTAACCAGTCCTTACATATGTGTGTGTGTGTGTGTTTCAATTTTGGAGGTGATAAGGTCACCAGAAACTTAAGGTGCACATAGGATTCTCTCCTATGATGATAGAATGTAGGTTGACGATAGACAAATGTAATTCCCTTGGTGTGCTCTGAGGAGGTTCTCACATAGCGGTAGAGGCAAGATTGTCTTGGGGACATCCTCACATGTTCCTATGTTGATAGAATGTAGGTGGTATGCATCTGAGGTGTCCTCTATGTGCTATGTTTTTTTTCTTTTGTTCAAAACATAAGAGATGAGATGGATATAACATGATACAGGTAGGAGATGTAGGTCATTACTATAGAAATGTAAAGAATGTCCTAGATTGTTCCTACATGATGGCTTCTTATAGATGTGATGAATACCTATATGAGAACTAGGACTACACCTAGCATTAAAATGGGTTGGAACTGTTGAAAATTATGATGAAATATAGTACCATTTGATGATCGATAAGAATATGTTGATGAAAACAACTACGATGATGATGACTGGACTAGATGTGTTCATGACTATGGAATAGCGAGAATACCTTCCTAGTTAAAATATTGTGTTGATGTATTTGTAACTTTGGAAGATGTTCTGATGTATATTACCATTGTATGTCTTTGTACCCTCATCAAATATTTTTTTCCTCCATTTGGGATGTCATTATTGTGTATAGACCTTGAGGTACAACCTCCCTTGTAAGTCAGGGAAATAGTCACCAATGTGACATCATGCAATGTACTTTTGGAGTCTCGCTGAGAGAATTATTGGACCCAGTCACTTGAAAGGTATAAATAGGGAGGTGCCCTCCCTCATTTATACAAAAATCACACTCACTCAATTTCACATGAGAGAGAGAGAAGGATGAGAGACAAATAGTTGTTAAATACTTCTAATACTGGGTTTGTTCATCTTATGATAAAGTCTTTGTGATGATACTATTTTGAGGAAGTTTGCAGGGTTTTCTCCTTTATAGTTTCCCTAGTGAAAATATTTGTCTTTTTTATCTATTCTATCTTATGCATATTTTTTTACATCTTATTCTTTCAAATAAATATCCTAACTAAGCTAATAAAATCTAGAAAAACCAACCATTCCATACCTTCTTTTTTGTATAATTATAAGTTTACTATTAAAGTGCTATGCACTAGGAGAGGATGATACACTGTTCCTAGTGATGTATCTTCTATATTTTTGCATGGATATCTCTTATAAGGAAATATACTCATGTATTCAAAATCATTCTCTACAATTATCTATCATACTCAAGAGATTGTTGGGGTTTTTTTCTTCTTAAACTTCACAAATTTACATTTCTTCTTAGTGCGCAACACCCTATATGATTTTTCCCCTAGGGGTGCCATTCTTACCCTCTATAGCCAACACATAATATCCTCACTACCCTCTCTCCTATTAGTACTCTTCCCAACCTCAGAAAAAGTAAGAGAAACATGGATAATGCAAAATAGCATGAGCCTTTCCCTCTTACTTATAACACTTTAGTCCTTTCCTTCCATACATGTTTCCATTATAATATCACCACTATCATTCATTCATGTGATATCATGTTCAATCATAAATAAATATCTCCCATATATTTTAGGATGTTACTTCTTGTACAAGAACTAGGCCTACGATGTGATGAATACCTATACGAGAACTAGGCCTACACCTGGCATTAAAAAGGGCTAGAACTGTCGAAAATTATGATGAAATGTAGTACCATTTGATGATTGATAAGAATATGTTGATGAAAACAACTATGATGATGATGACTGGACTAGATGTGTTGACGACTATGGAAGAGGGAGAATACCTTCCTAGTTAAGAGAGAGTGTTGATGTATTTGTAACTTTGGAAGATATTCTGATGTATATTACCATTGTATCTTTTTGTACCCCCATTAGATATTTTTTTCCTCGAGAATGTCATTATTGTGTATAGACCTTGAGGTACAACATCCCTTGTAAGTCAGGGAAATACTCCCTAGTGTGACATCATGTAATGTACTTTTGGAGTCTCTCTAAGAGAATTCTTGGACCCAGTCACTTGAAAGGTATAAATAGGAGGTTCCCTCCCTCACTTATACAAACCTCACACTCACTCAATTTCACATGAGAGAGAGAGAGAGAGAGAGAAGGAGGAGAGATAAATAGTTGCTAAATACTTCTAATACCGGGTTTGTTCATCTTATGATACAGTCTTTGTGATGATACTATTCTGAGGAATTTTGTGGGGTTTTCTCCTTTATAGTTTCCCTAGTGAAAATATTTGTGTCTTTTTAATCTATTCTATCTTATGCATATTTTTGTACATGTTATTATTTCAAATAAATATCCTAACTAAGATAATAAAATCTAGAAAAACGAACACTAAAGACATTCAGTTAAACTCCTAAGTAATGTTCAAGTAGTTAGTTGATGATTAAGTTCAGTTCAATTTGTTCACATTCATTTCAATTAGTTGACATCAAGTTCAGTTAGTTCACATTCAATTAAAGACAATTAACACTCAGTGAGAGAATGAAGGTGCATATCTTCTGGATGGGAGAGAATGTGAGGTGACAATTTGGAACCAAGTCAAGGAAGTCACTAATGGTTAATGTGGTAAAGAAATTTTAGTGCCCACAGTGTTCATAGTGAAAGAAAAACATGCAACCATTCTGTACCTTTTTTTTCGTATAATTGCAAGCTTACTATTAAAGTGCTATGCACTAGGAAAGGCTGATACATTGTTCCTAGTGATGTCTCTTCTCTATTTTTGCATGGATATCTCTTATAAGGAAATATACTCATGTATTTAAAATCATTCTCTAAAATTATCTATCATACCCAAGAGATTGCTCAGTTTTTTTTCTTCTTAACCCTCACAAATTTACATTTCTTCTTGGTATGCAACACCTATATGGTTTTTTCCCTAGGTACCATTCTTACCCTCTATAGCCCACACCTAATATCCTCACTACCCTCTCCCCTAATAGTACTCTTCCCAACCTCAGAAAATGTAAGGAAAAATGGATAATGCCAAAAGCATGAGCCTTTCCCTCTTAGTTATAACACTTTAGTCTTTTCCTTCCGTACATGTTTCCATTATAATTCCACCACTATCATTCATTCGTGTGATATCATCTTCCATGATAACTAAATATCTCCCATCTATTTTAGGATGTTACCCTTTGTACAAGGATCCATCTATATTCCTTGCTCATCATCATTTGCAGTGGACCATAATGGTTCATTAACGCAAGGGTTAAATTGAATCGTACCCTCATCATTCGTCCATAGTGCGATGTCCTCATTCTGGATTGAGGTCTAAGTCGCCACGTGTGAACTTTTGTTGGCCTGTTCATAGTTACTTGTGTATGTACCTCCCCTTAGCATCGCGTGAGGGCGAGCCTTATATACTAGACAGAATCATCTTTAAGACGACTCTGTCAATGTCAGAGACACACAAACTCTATATGGCATAATGTATGGTGAAGCAGTGATGTTCATGATACATCCATGGCGTGATCCATAGTAGGTTCTTTTCTGGTATCTTGCTTAAAAACTCCGATCCCGACATCCTTCACGCAATGCATTAAATTGCCTTCGTTGTTTGACTCGAGGTTCTCTGAGTTGGAAACCCTAGGATGGGACGGGTGTTTCAGATGGCGGTCAATTTCAAATTCAAGGAGCAGCAGCAGATGAAGGCTTCATGCCCACGGAGTTGTATTCCTCCTCCTCCTCCTGGTGGTGGTGGAAGCCTTCATTTGCTGCTGCTCCTCTCTTTGTGTTGAGATCCTTCTGCTGAATACTTGCAGTTCGTTTGTTCTAGATTCAGCAGAATCAATTAACTGCTCGAGATGGCGAAGTACATGGAAATGGTGGATGCAGGTATAAGGATCGCCACCAGGTTTAATTCTCACTGCCCTCAGACATCACGCCTATATTATCATCCTGCAACTTCTAACAATAACAGTTGCAGGTCCAAAAATGATGTTGAGGCCGCCACCTCTGGAGAAGGAGTGATGGCTACCTCTCGTGCCCTCCAAGTTCCTGCATATCAGACCGATTCAGCGTTTGAGATTCTCTGTATCGCTGTTTAGGCTGGAATTTCTTCATCTGCAAGGAAGAAAACAATGGGATGGGAACTGGCCCCTAATATTCCTCCATTTATAAATTTTTCATTACTTTTTACATGTAATCATGTCATAATGATCATGACATTCGAGAGCATAATTTGTTCTTCCTCGTTTAAATGTATTCTTCTTCTTATTCATTTCAGTGATTTCTATTGTATTTCATTGACTTTAAATATTGGAAAATGTTGAACTGTTGCAGCATTCAAGCGGCGGATTTCCATGCTTACTACTATTTTCGACCCATTAGTTATTCGGCATAGGCTGATTTCAAGCTTAGTATTTTTTTCTTTCATTTTTTCATTCATAAGAAAAAGAAGGATGGGGTTTAGAACAAAACAAAGATCAATATATAGATCTCAATAGCTAAGATCTGAAATTGAAATTAAGAAACTCATCCTCTATTAATCACTTTCCAATCTTTTTCTATTTTTTATATTCCAGGAAATGGCTGGAAGTGGAAATATAGGGATTTTTTCTATGTCTTATTTGTGTGTTCTGTTTTACAATTCACATTCACTATTTTTGATGAAATATAGGGGTTTTCCTATTTTTATCTGTATGTTTTGTGTTACAAGGAACGTTGGCCGGAAAATGGCCATGCCTGAGCCTGACAAATGTTGAACATGATTTCTTTTGTATTTCTGGGAAATATTTTATGATAAACTACTCAGTTCCTGAATTACATTTTGGGAAATTTTTTATGGCAACTGCTGTAAAATACTGTTGGAAAACAATCATTTTCTGAAACTCAATGGAAAAATAGCCCCATGGAAAATCTCCAGTGACTGAACTACCTATGAAAAGCTCTTGACATTGACAATAATTTTTCACATTTATCGCTGCATATCTTACCATGAATCTCTGCACTTTTTCATTCCTCCAGTTCCTCTGCAATCAACATAGACAGCAGGACTAGCAAAGGAATAAAAGCAAAGAACGGGGTGAACAGAGGACAGAGCTTTTCAAACAGGCATACACTAACACAAAATTTAAAGTCTAAGTTACTGTACTTGAACTCAATATTTCAGTCTACATACCACCGAAAGGATAACAAAAACACAGCCCTGCAGCAAGCATATAGAGTCATTGATTTTAATGTGAAGAAACCCCTATGGAGGATAAATATTTCACTAGAAAATTACTCTATTTTTCTATGGAACAAAACTACAGATTACAGTGCTCTCTCCTCATATTCACAAAGGGTGTTCTCTTCGGAGTTTGGAGTACATTTAGCTATAGTCAGAGATGTTTGTGAGTCTCCCACAGCCCATTGCTGAAATTACCTCTCTGTTTTTTCTCCCCATGCTTCGCCTCTTGTTTCACCCTACTGTATTGTCTTATTTTTTTGAAGTTATTTACAGATTTGATCTCCCATTTTTTAAAGCTTTTGGTCTTAAAAAAATTCACATGAGTGGGTTGCAGTTACTTTCCAAGCTTCACCTCTCTTTCTGACAAAACTGTTATTTGAAGACTGCTTTGAGGCATCTTCATTTTTTTACTTGCATTGATCAACCTCTTCACCCTCTTCTCTGAGCAAAAAAAATTTCAACTTCCTTTTACAATTATTCTTCAATATGGATTTATCACATGGGAAAGCTTCATCTGCCTTATTCAAGCATACAAGTATGGCTTTTCATCCTTGGCCACCCATGCTTCTCTTTATCCCATAGTGAAAGAACCATAGGCGCCAAAGTTTCTTACGAGTGTTTAAAAGAACCCAATTAATGATTGGGTTAGTTCAACTTCACTCCTAACTCAAAATAAGGAGGATTATTAGGCTTCCTTTGCTGAATAAGGAGGATGAATAGGCTTACATAAAGGAGGATGATTGTTTTCATTCCTTCATTTTTATTTTAAATTTGAAGAACTTATTTTACCTAAATGTCTCTAGAATTACCAATTTATTAATTGCTACATTACACGATCACAGCCGAGTAGATTAAAATTTTGACTGTAATGGTTAGTTAGGTGGGTTTGATCCTCACATGTTTATCAGTATTTTCAACTGTTTTGAAATTGAAAGTAAAAGTGGGTTAATAGTAAAAACTCTCATATAACTTAGTTACCTAAAAATATTTTGGAATTGAAAGTAAAAGTGGGTTAATAGTAAAAACTCTCATATAACTTAGTTAACTAAAAATGATGATTTTAATTGTAACAACTCACTGAACTAAAAGTTAAGATTATAGTTTTAACAGTTATAGTTCAGTTGACTAAAAATTATGGTCATAACCATCTTAAAAATGAGAAGAAAGTGACTTTAAGTCATAGCCATTTTAAAAAATGATGTGCATAACCATCTCGAAAATTACCAGAAAGTTAGTTTGAATCGTAGCCATCTTATGTGTGTTGACAAGAAAGTGACTTTAAGTCATAGCCATTTTAAAAAATGATGTGCATAACCATCTCAAAATTACCAGAAAGTTAGTTTGAATCATAGCCATCTTATGTGTGTTTACAAGAAAGTGAGTTTAAGTCATAGCCATTTTAAAAAATGTTGTGCATAACCATCTCAAAAATTACGAGGAAGTTAGCTTGAATAGTAGCCATCTTATGTGTGTTGAGAGAATGCAATGCAAACCTTACAAGTTGGACCATTTGGAAAATGATTATAAATTTATCTATTTTATATTTACAAATAAATTAATAATAAAGATTCATGATTGATATCACAAAATTTAAGATATTTATATTTTTTAAATTATAAAAAGGTTTTATCTTCATTTTTTTTATCTTTTAAATAATTTTTAACAAAATATATTTAAAATAATTACGTTTACAATACATTAAAAAAATATATATCATCTAAATTTGAAATTAATATATATATCTATGTTTGTTTGTTTAATATAAGTAAATTATTAATAATTTAATTTTGATTTTTCAAAAATTTATAAAATTATATATATATATATATATATATATTAAATTTGATAAATTTTTGAAAAAACAAAATTAATTTTTAATAATTTACTTTAAAAAACAAACAACATAAATGAATTTATTAATAATTAACTTTCCTAAAACAATTAAAAAAAGTGCAAACTCCTAAACTACTTTTTATTTTGAAATGTATTTTTAATTTTATTATAAGCATAAAATAAAATAGTAATTAAATTAAATAAATTTAGAAAAACTATATATAATATTTAAAATTAATTTTATTATATAAAATATATGTTTGAATTAGAATTAACATTATGTGGTAGCTCAGTTGGTTGACGCGTTAGGGCTTATTGAGGTCATGGTTCAATTCTCGGAGACCTTGGAGGTATAGCCTAACAAGGTGAGTCCTTAGGTATATATATTCAAATTATAATTAGAGAGTTTCAGAAAGACTATTAACTAATGATTAAAAATAGATATATCTATATCTCTAGAAAATTCAAAAAGGGGGGTTGGTGCATAGTTATGCATTAGACTAGCTTGGTTCATCTTTGAGCTTAGGAGTTTTGGTTCATCCTTCACATAAATCATAGGCATCTTGAGCTAACAACTTCAAACTCCTTCAAATTTTGTACTTGTAAGCTTAATCTTCTTGCTTTAGGATAAGCACATAACCTCTTTCGGGATCTCTAGTACTTAGAGAGGGCATCGTATTGCCCCTCTTCTCATCTTTGGGATTTTTGGTTGTTGGATTCACTCTACTATGCCCGTTTGGGGCACTTCCTTGGGGTGCTTGTCAGTGGTTTGGGAATTGTCATGTTCTAGGGAACATAACACTCTGTTTGAAGAAAATACCTATGGTATGAGCATCAACCCAGAGTTCTTGGTCAAAACCTATAGTATGCTTCCTATGTACAATACACTTTTTCCCAAAAGCTCCTTTAACATTCACTTCACTTTTCGGTTTCCTTGTCTATTTATATTGCTCTTTGTAAGCCTCATTGAATATTCTCTTTTTAAAAAACAATATTGCAAGAACACTTTTAAATTAGCGCCCAAGTCCCAACACATTAAACTACCACATTATCATTCATTAAAGCCACAAATACAAATGCTAGCCACTAAATACTTTTGGGAGAAGATGGTCACATGTATGAGTAACCTTAGGGCCCCACCAAAGTTAGGTTTATACAAAATAAATTCAAGGATATGAGTGGACCATTGGAGGGAGTGGGATATGGGCGAGCCTTATTTACTGGACAGAATCGTCTTTAAGACGAGACTGTCCACTGTCATATGCGCACGACTCTTCCTGGCATAACATATGGCCATCGGCCATGGTCATCCATGGCATACCCACGCTATTACTCATCGATAACGACGACTACTTTCCGGTGACTACTCTCCGGTGACTATGGTCCTCTTTGAATGGGAGGGAAAATTGAATTTGAATATTCAATGTGTTTGCCGCTCTATTATTATTTTGAATGCCATCCCGGCTTGGCCGCCTGGTAGCTTCACTTCCCTGTTCCCCATGCAGAAGAAATTCAAATAATCAGTCGGGTGGAACTTCTGGTCCAGGCCCTCCTCCATGAGCGCTTCCCTGATCATCTTATACATCACGCACGCGGTGTTTCTGAACCAGTGGAGGATGGTCTGCACGGTATCTCCGTCGGATATACCCTCCGGCCACATCGGGGTCACCACGTACATAGCGAACTGCTCCTGGGCCCTAATCTTGCTCACCACCTTCAGTGTAATCTCAATCGAAATCAGATTCAGGCACTCATAGTCTTGGTCTCGGTCCCACGAAGCGCAGCTACCGAAGAAGTACTGGTTCTCTATATAAATGAAGTTCTTGGCTCGACGGATGGCTTCAATATAGGTACATTGGATGCTCTTGTCTATGGCCTGGTTCTTCATGGTCACCAAACCCATCTCGAGTGCATCGAAGGGATTTGCAGGGAAACTGACCACCGAAGCATCGTCTATGGACCTGAAGATCTAAACGTTCCAGGCGTCCGGGCCTTCAGAATGTGCACTGGGTGGGTGCTGGAGACCCTGTAAATCCTCCAACTTTAGGAGGAGTCTTGGATCAGCTTTCTTGGTCCACCGCTGAGTAAAATTGGTGACGACATTGTAGGCATCCGGGCTCTGGATCTTAGAGTGGACATCGTGCCATGGCTCCCTGGGACCTTCGTGCTGAAGATCCGTATCCTTGTAATTGTTCTGCTGAAAATCATCACTGTATCCAGTATTTAGGGTTCTAAACAGCGAATGGATCTCATCATCAAACCTTCCATCGCAGAGATCAATTCCTCCAACTCTCTCCAAACAGGACCCAAAAACCCTAAAATAATGCATCACCTTATTGGCCACAACCAGGAAGAAAAAATATCTATGAGTAACACCTTATTAGGGAAAAGTTCATGTCAAGTAGATTTCATATTGGGGCAGAGTTACTTTCAAGTAGAGATCATATTGGGATAGAGTTCATGTCAGGGAACTCTACTCGATGGGAACTCTACCCGATAGGAACTCTTCCCTGACACGAACTCTACCTCGATATGAACTATGACCGACCAATAGGAACCTAACTAATAAGTTAGGAACTCTTCCCTGACAGGATCTTTTCTAGATAGGAACTATGCCTGATAATAACTTTCCCCGATAGGAACTTTGTGCCAATATGAACTCTACCCGAAAGGAACTCTTGACGACCATATTTCCTAGAGAATGGGAACTCTAATCAACGAAGACCAAAGTCTCTAGGAACTATGGTCGATAAGAGCTATGATTGATAGGAAAAATAACAGATAATAAATATGACCAATAGGAGCTATGATGAATATCAACTCTACCTGATAGGAACTTTGGTGAGGAAAATATGAGCAAAAGGAATTTTTCCCAAATAAAAATTTTCCTCATAGAAACTATGACTAGCAATAGTAAATATGACCAATAGGAACACTGGATAACAAGATAGGAACTTTGTCTTGATAGGAACTCTACCCCAATAGGAATTCTACCCATCAATAACTATAATGAAGGAATTCTACTTGAACTATGACTAACAAGACTGCCTGAACTTTGCCTGATAGGAACTACGATTGATAAGAGAAAATATGACCAATAAGAAGATTGACTAACAAGATAGGAACTTTTCCTTGACAAGAACTATGCTCCTATAGGAAATTTTCCCTACAAGAACTATTTCCTGACAAGAACTCTACCCGAGCTCTAACTAACAATACCAAAGTCTCCAAGAACTATGATCGACAAGAGCTATGATTTATAGGAATAATATCAAACAATAAATATCACTGATAGGAACAATGACTAGCAATAACTATCATGAACATCAAATAACTTAGGCAATTTCAGTAAAATCAATTTATAATCATCTATTACCAACAATGAAATCAATATGCATATGCAATCCACATGATAGAATGTTAACAATGTTTATGACTGAGAATCAATTCAATAGAATTTTTGGCATGTAAAACATGATTTAATGTACACTTACGATATCCATATTTGCAATGAACCTTCCTAACTAGGACATTTCACTAACGAACTCTTATGGAACCATGTGCATTGTTGGTGGAGCCATGATCTCTATTTATGGAACCATGAATGTTATTAATGGAACTATGAGCATTGGTGATAGAACCATGAGCTCTATTTATGGAACCATGAGCATCGATGGTGGAACCATGAGTAATGGTCATGAGGTGGTGGAACCATGAGCTCTAGTTATGGAGCCATGAACATTAGGGGTGGAACCATGAATAATGTAAATGGAACCATGGAAAATTTTGATGGAACCATGAAAATTTTTGATGGAACCATGAAGAAAGTAGGTGGAACCATGTACAATGCATACAACACTATGTGCAGGAACCTTGAACAATTTTGGTGGAACCATGAAGATCATTTGGTAAGTAATGAATACATGTCACAAGGTGGTCGAATCCCGATTATAGCTATGGAACCATGAGCATTGGTGGTGGAACCATGAACTATAGCTATGGAACCATGAGCATTGTTGGTGGAACCCTGAACATTATTAGTGGAACCATGAGCACTATTAATGGATCCATGAGCATTGTTGGTGGAACCCTGAACATTATTAGTGGAACCATGAGCACTATTAATGGATCCATGAGCATTGTTGGTGGAACCATGAGCATTGCTAGTGGAACCCTGAACATTATTAGTGGAACCATGAGCACTATTAATGGAACCATGAGCTCTAGGTATGGAACCATGAGCATCGTTAGTGGACCATGAGCACTATTGGTGGAACCATGACCTCTAGCTATGGAACCACATGCATTATTGGTGGAATCTTTACCATGAATTTTGTTCAAGGTCCCTTGCATGGTTCCACCACCAACGCTCATGGTTCCCCCAACAATGCTCATGGATACATTAATAGTGCTCATTTTTCCACTAATATGCAAGATTACACCAAATATGTACATGGTTCCACCAACAATGCTCATGGTTCCACTAATAATGTTCAGGGTTC
>LPNX011076821.1:0-43645 GCA_001517045.1 Pseudotsuga menziesii
AGCATGGGAATGCCCGCCTCGTCCATATATTGAGATTGTTTCCTCATCCCATATTTGAGGACCATTTTATATTGTTATGTTATATTCTGATACGAGCATGCGGATGCCCGCCTCGTCCATATTATCAGATGATCCCTCATCCATTATTGAGGTTATGTACTTTTCAGTCCTTGCAGGTGGTTCGAGATCGGTGTCCCGGACTTCAGTTGCTTTCTTCTCTTCTCCACACCCCAACACAAACCAAATATGAATCATGATGTCCATCGGCCATACGATGAGCTCCTGCCCTTGCACATCAGGGGGCAATCTGTTAACACCCAAAAATGGTTAACTACCTCATCTACCTCACTACATGGCTCATTTGTCCATTTGCCTACCATATTTCCCTGAAAATCCCACTAAAAAGCCTCCAAAAGGCCTAAAATGCCTCTAAAAGGCCACAAAACCATCTAAAAAGCCTCCAAAAGGCCTAAAAAGCCTCCAAAAGGCCAAAAAACCCCTTTTTCTCCAAAAATAGCCAAAATTCCTCTAAAAATAGCAAAAATCCCCAAAAGGGAAGAAAAGGAATAAAAATAATGAGGAAAAAGGAGGAAAACCCTAAAACAACAAAAACCCTAAACAAGCTGCCCTAAACCACATGGTTTCCCAAAACCACATGGTTTCCCAAAACCATGGGCAAACACTCCACCACTAAAAAACTATAAATAAGTGATGGAGACCCCTCATTTCATCATCCACAGTCATAGCACCCTTACTCTACCAAAACGTCTCGTGAAACCCTAGCTTACCATCAAGCTATTTTCACTGCTGAGAACCCATTTTTGGCCTATTTTCCACCATCGGAGAAGGAGAAGGAGCAGCTCGGAGCTCGGAGCCACCGACATCGGACCAGCGCAACGGACTCCACCAACCTCTTCATCAGAGGTAACACAAATACAGAATATCTTTATACATTTTCTTGTTGTTTTTACTTTCTGTCATTTACTTCTTCTGTTTTAGTTTAGTTTATTTTCATTTACATTAATCGAACTGCTACTAAGGAATCCAGATTCCCTAGTAGGTGCTCATTAGCACAAGCTAGGGTGAAAACCCTAGCTACAAGCGCCAGATTGTTCACCATAATTGGGAAAAAATTACACTAAAATCTGGCGCTAAATTCAACGCTAAATCTAGTTTTTGTTGTAGTGGAGCCCAATGCTGTGATTGAAAAAACTAAGTGGAATAATAGGTTGGATGAAGCCTATGGATTTGTTTTCCCCTCTATTTCTCCTGATATACTCTTTCATCTAGATGGTTTAACCACTCCAAACCAAGCATGGAATCAACTGGAATCTCTCTTTTGAGTTCAAGATGAGCTAAGAGTGCATCAATTGGAGATAGAGTTATTCTCACAGAGTCCAAGCAATTTCAATTGTATTGAGGGTTTATTCACCAAGTTCAAGTCACTTGTTATAATTCTCAAGAAATGTGGGATTTTGAAAGAATATGATCAATTAGTCCTTTCCATTATTTCAAAATTGGGTCCTAATTTCTCTGTTTTTGTGTTTACTTTTTATGCTACTAGGCTTGTTGTTCCTAAGTGGAAAATGCCTTCTTTAAATTATTTTCTTGTTTCACTAAAAAAGGAGAAATATAAATTGATCCATATGGGTGTCCTTAATTCTCCCAAGAGAAAGGATCATGCTCTCTTGGTTCAAGGAAAAAATAATGTCAAATCCAAAGAAAAGAAAATTGTGAAGAAGCCAATGTCAGAAATTGAAGATGAAGATTCTTATGAAGATTTAGTGAAGAAACTTAAGAAGAAAGGGAGAACATCCAAGTGTTATTATTACATAAAGGGTTTTAATTCTAAGAATAAGTGTTTCAATAATAATATGGACATAATGTCTTGACTTCTTGAGAAGCACAAGATCGAATTTCCAGAAGAACTAGAAAAGCCTGTTGATTCCTCAAAACAATATCAAACTACGCAGTTCCAAGGTGATATAACTAGTGCTTAGAGTGCCAGAGTTATATTATTTCCTAATGTATCTGATATATATTTATTCTCTTATATATAATAATCATAAATATCATATCCTTGCTTTCATGATCCTCCTCTCAGTCTACTAGATTCATCTTCAAAAAATTGTTATTTTTCACTAAATATTGACTTGTCTTTGAGCAGCTCTTCTTCACAAGATTATATATCTGATTTAGAAAATTGTTTTCGGGATGATATGCATGTCATGACACATACTATACCACCATCCATAACATCTACCATACCTCTGAATAATCCTAAGACTATACAAATCCCAAGTTCACTAGTTGATTCTTCATTGGTCTCTTATGCAGTGTTACTTATCTTACATGGTTTGAAGTATTTCCTATCTTTCAGTGGTTGGTTATCCATGTCCTTAGTAATACCTGGAATGATATTAAACATGTTTGTATCTGTTCTAAACACTTATGTTTTAGATCTTATTCCCATCCATCATTCATATTTTTACACCTATCAATTTTCCCCAATTGCTCATAATTTTCCTAGTCTAGCCCTATATCCTCATGGAGCCACTGAAGCCTTTGTATTTGCTGTTTCATATGCTAATATTTATGATATATCATAGTTTTATCAGCCTCATATCATATCTATACAGGTTGTACATCATATTGTAATATTGACATGTGATTCACATCACAATTTTGCAGCTATTTAGGGAATTGGGTGTGAAATAAATTGTCTTAATTTTTGTACTCTTTCGGAAGGAGTATGCAAAAATATATTTTCCATTTTAGATTATGTTTGCAGATCATAGTTTTACATCATAAATAATCATTCATATAATTCTCCTACTTCATCATTTGATGAGATACAAGGAGTCTCTCCTTTTCCTTCTTGCAGGTTCTACACTACAGCCCATGATCATGGATTTCATGATTTCTTCAACAAGTCTTCCATTCAAAAGCTATTCATTCAGCTCATTCAAGTGAATATAATTATATGTTGAATACATATTATTTCAAAACTTTTGTGCCTTGTCCTTTCTTGAGGGAGGATTATTCCCATGTGGTTTTGCCTCTTTCCTCACTTTTCTGGACATAATAATTGTTAAAGGGTGACCATAGCCTTGTTTTTGGGCCCTATATGCATCTATATTTTTTTTCACACCATCATAAAGTTATAATTATAGGTGGGTGTTGGAATATATTAAACCCACTCAGAACTTAGGATAAAATAATTAATCATTATTTGATTAATTATTCACCCACTAGCTTAATTAGTTGGCATCCACTTGCACCTTAAAGTCAATACATGTCATCAATATCCTAGGAATGATTTATTTATAATTCTGGGTTGATATTGACCACCTTTTGACCATCCAGAATTAGTATACATCACTTTATAGAAGAATATGCTTTATTCTTCTTTTTTCTGCTTTTCTGTGGATAAGGTAAATCTAGTCAAACTAGGAAACTGGGTGCTTTTTTTTCCAACCCATCCTTCATGAATTTTCCTCTATTTTCTAGGATTATCATGTTTTTTCCATCTCCTCGACAACTCACTCATGATTTTTCCAATTGGTGAGGTCCTTAATAGATTTAGAAAGTGCTTTAGCCACCTATGGGGGTTTTCTATATTTTGTTAAGTCAGCCTTTTTGAGCTTTATGATTTGTCTCCATACAAATAAATTTTTCTATGAGGGATGTACTATTTATGTACACTATTATTCATCATTATTTAATGGAAGGATACACAGCAATATTCATCTCTTCATTCATGTGATTCAGTCTCTTTTTCTTCTCTCTATTTTTCCTGTGTATGCTTGTGAGAATTATTAGTAGAAAGATCTATTTCCTATGCTTCTTCTTAGAGTCATTGCTCATAGCATTAATCTATTATTTTTACACTTACTTTGTCCATCAACATATTAAATCATTGGTCAAATTCTCACACAGAATAATTAGATAATTTCTTAATCTCTTTAACCTCTGTAATACACCACGACTCACATTTTGGCTTTCTAAATTCATATTCTAGTCCTGCTCAAATTTCATTGTTTTTTTTTGTGTGAATCCTGTCAGAACCACTAAAAAATTCATGTACCGGTGCAAAACACAACTCCTAAGGGTTGTGATCATTTTAGCATTCTTGATGGCTTCATATTGGACATGTTGCACGGTCCACATGGATTCACATAGAAGCCAATGTTACTCTATGTATTCTAACCCATTTCTGTAAAATATCGGTAATTTAATATCATTCCCAACCATTATATTTGTTCTAGGAACTGCTTAACTAATGGAAATTCCTTGTCTACTATTCTCACCACTATTGTTGCTTTGATTAACAAATGCACTAGGATATGAGTTTCTATATCTTACTTCCAAATAAATATGTGGGATCGTGTGTGTATCATATATGTAATATGGATCTATGGATTCTTCTTCGTCTCTTTAAGATATAGGCCAATATTTCTCTTCCTTGTCGTAAGAACCTCTGTCAAAGTGCCACGTGAAATTGTAATCTTCTACTATGGTCTTATTGCAACTTCCATTTCTAGTCACAATACTTCTTCTCTTTCCCAACTGAAATATTCTCTAACTTATTAGACGTCCACCCTCTAGTTCAATTTCTCTATCACTAGGGAACTTCTGAGCTTACTCTAATCCATTTTTCTCACACTTTTTTTGTGACATATCCCAAGTCTTTATGTATAAATATTTACTTTTAAAACTGCATTCTTAGGATCCCTTTCTCACATACAAGCATCTTTATCCAAATTCTTAAATATGTCAGGTATCGTCCTCCTAATCCTTGGAATAATTTTATTTTTTCCTCAGTATATGATGTTATTGTGTCGACAACAAATTTAGTGATGTATACTTCTAAAATATTGTATACCAAAATATTGGCATCCTTATATATAGGGTCGTTAATACTCTTCAGTCGATGAATCAACTAATGACTCCACTCTATCGGTTCTCCTCCTTGGAAATTTTTTTGCTGGGTTTCTAGCTTCAACAACCACTCATACAACAAAACAAAAAAAAGGAAAAAGAAAATATCAGGAATTTTCGTATAAAGGTATCGCTCCAACCACATTTTTGGATTCAACCATGGTCCTTCACTTTCTTTCTGTGCAAACTCTAATGCTTTAAAATCCACCCACTCTTGAATTTATGGCTTCGTCAGGTGCCAAAACATATCCCTCACCAAAATGATTCATGGTCCCAACAACGTAACCATTTTGTTGGTGTTACTTAGGCTTCATCCTAGGTTCAAACCCTTGTTTTTCCATTTACAAAGCCCAAGATACTGGCCCGACAGATCAAATCTCAGTCGACAGCACCTCCAATGCAGATGCAGTATCACCTGAGATATCTTTATGGGTAACTTCCAAAACTAGGTTTCTTCAGTTGGGTGGGAATTTCTTCTCTCATGGACCCTACCAAATCCATCAATCAAAGCTGGGGGTTGTATTTCCTATTCCTAGTGTGCTCATTCAATATATTAACTTACTTATATGTCGACAGATATTACAACAATTAATATAAGGCCTTAGCACATATTGTTTCTACCAACAGTGCAACAAATATATACAAGAACTTATTCATAAAAAAAATTCTATTCACTCTATTCATATATACTTATTTGCATCATACATTCATTCAATATAAACATATTCATCAAATACACATAGAGAAAACATTTAACATGGAAACCCATCTGAAAAAACCATAAACGTGCTCTTCATATGGCATGAGAATTATGTAGTAGCACCTTTCATCTATTCTATATCTTGTCTACAATATATACATCCTTATTTCCTCTCATTCTCTCTATTATTAGGTCTCTCAATTTTTCCTATCCTTCACCCTATTATCAATCCACACAAACTAGATCAACTTTCTTATCTACAACACTACAACTACTAAAACAAGAGTCGGCAAAGACCAACCTGCACACATCTTAGGTTCTCCCTTTTATAAGTTCTTACATGTCGTAATTAATCGACTCTATTCTATTAGACGATAAGCTATCATTCATATTCTTGTACATTCAGTTACAGTCACAGTAGACACTATCGGCCCAAAAATACAGAGATTCTTTAATACCAAAGCATGTGTTATTCTAACTGACTTATTTCCTGCAACCAATAAATATTTTATTTTCAACCTTTGTACTTTTTCTATCGTGTTTCCCTCCATCGTGATTACTCTTTTCGCAGCTTCTCTTCCATCACAGATTCTCTCTTCACAATTCTCTTCCGTCACAACTACTCTCCTCGTAGCTTCCCTTCCTCCGTCTTGACTTCCTCTGTTGGGCAGCCAAAATATTCATATGCATATATTTCCTAGGGACAACACCATCCAAATATAAATCTTGAATTTTGCATCATTGAATTCTCCCTATTAGGGAGCATCTTTCAATGGAAACAAATATCCTTTTGAGGATTTTCTGTTTTCTGCTGATTTTTGTTGGAACCGAGAAAACTAGGGCCTCCTTTTCTGATATTTCTCTCCACATATCAAATTAGAAAGTAGGAAAATTCAACCCCCCCTATGAGGGTGCATATTCCTGTAGAGGTTTATTCCAATTCTATGGTTTTTCAATTTTTTACCTAACACTACCATCGAGGGAAAACTAGAGCATCAAATATTTTGTAGTTTTGTGCACAAATTTGAAAAATAAAATTATATTGCTCAACTCACCTTTAGGAGGCACATCTTTCTATCTAATCAAATTTACAAGTTACCAAAGTTTAAAAATTAGGGTTTCTCTGTCAAACACTAGGTCCACCACAAGTATTTTTCTAGAAAGGAATTGAGGCAAGCATTTAGTTGAAGCACTCTCATTGGTAAGTTCTATTCTCTCTATTTCCATTTGAGGTTCTCATTTGATAAATATGACAAATAGTACCAATATTGAGGACAATATTTAGAGAGATAATAACTTACAGGCATGGAAGTATAGAGTGCTTCTAATATTAGAAGAGCATGACTTAAAAAAAATATGTCAAAGAGGAAGTTGCAAATCCAAAGGGAAATAAGAAAAAATATAAGCATACGAACAACTTGGTCAAGGCCAAGAGGATTATTGCAGACTCTATGAAGGACCATTTGATTCCACATGTATCATGTTAAGCCTTAAATATTGGGCACATTTTCCCCTATAGAGTGGAGAATTACCCCTTCTATTGTGGTGTATTACATATTATTGATGTTTCTTGGGCATATTAGTTGTTATTGTTACCCTTTCTATGCTATATATAGGAAGGTTCTATTTTGATTTTAGTCATGCTTGTATCTTGTCTTATCTTATGTACTTAGTACATTGTGTAAGGATCCCCCCCCTCAAAGAGGATTTCTATTCTTCTCTATTATTCATTATCAAGGCATGTATTTACTTTCTTATGGTATATTTATACTATTTTTACGTTATTTTTGGGACTTGATTCAATATCATTTGGTATCATATCTCTTTCCTTGGGACTCTTTTTTGCAAAACGAGACATTTCGGAATTTTTTATACGATGTTTTTCTAAAAGGATTCATAGGCAGAGGTTAAAAACCCACCTCTATTACAGAACAAGATATACCTTATTATAAATTAAGGGCTTGAGACATTATAGGTTTAGCGATATTGACCTTTGAATATTTGTATTTTTTACTAGTCCAAACCCTAGTCTAAAATAAGTGTTTTATGGAAAAATGTCATATCTTGGGAACCCAAGAAACAAATTGAGTGAAACATATTGCATCAAAAACAAGACAGAACATAGTATCTGTGGTACAATTTTTAGTCTTAGATATGTAATATTGCACACATTGAATACCGTACAATTTCTCTCTTCTGAAAGGACAAAAAATAAGATGTTTTGGGAGATTTGAAATATTTTTTTTATTGGTAGATCCAAATTAGGTCATACCTATGATATCATAAAGAGGAAACATAAGGATACAACAGGACAAACTTTTATACCTAGAGGAGACGAAATTCCAAATTTACAACAGTTCCAAGTCGACCATAAAACATTCTTCCAAATAGGGTTTGGAAAAGGTATGCCATTTTAAATTTGAAGAGCTTTGATTAGAAATATCTATTTATTTTGTTCAACATGCCACAAAAAGGAAAAATCCACACTCCTCTCAAACTACCCGAGGATTCATCCCTGGCATTCGATGAAAGTAAATACATATCTTTTAGGGTGTCTAAGTTAGAATATATGATTAAAGGGATGGCTAGTAAATACAATCTCAATGGGATTCAAAAGGATCTCAAGGGGATGAACAATAAAGAACATATTCAAGAATTGAAGGAAGTGATAAAAAAATAGTTATATTCCTCATTCATCTATTGAACTTATTCTAGTCACATATTACGGAAATTAAAAAAAAAATTGGAGAACAAAAATTTTGAGACACAGAAATATGATGATTCACTACATCATCATGGTTACAAATAATGTTCAAGGAACTACTCTACTCCTAAAATTGACATGATAAATTTTTATGACAATAATCCAATAACTTGGATATTCTAGAAGGAGTAATTCTTTGATCTACACCAGGTTCCTACTTTTCAAAAGGTAAATATTGCATCCTTATATCTAAAGACTGATAAATTTATATGGTATCAATGGATTTATGAATGTAAAAAGGACTCTATTATATCTTGGTCAATATTCAAAAAGAAATTATTTCACACTATGAGGATATAAATATAAACACCTTCTTTAGCAAGTTGGAAAATCTTAATAAAAAAGGTCTAGTTACAAAGCACAACAAGTAGTTTCAGAAGCTCAGTCTGAAAGTGAAGAATATTTCAGAAGGTAATTTGTTGGATGTATTTATTGGAATATTGAAGGATAAAATTCAACATGAGATGCATTTCTTTGAACTACCATCCTTCAAGAAGGATTTCATGATGGCAAGGAATGTTGAACCAGTGAAGAAGAAAGCAAGAGAGGATTCCTCAAGTGACAAGGAATATGTATTTCGATTATGAAGGACTCACCACATAAGGTGAAGGTTAAATATGATTATCAAAGGGGTAGGAGAAGCCTCCTACAAAATTTGGATTCTGAAAATCCTATAAAGATGAATACGATCTACTGACTTTATTTGAAGAAGAACCTCTTATTCATATCTGCATTGCATAAGAAGGGATCCAGTCTTGAATGAAAAATAAGGGACTCTCAAATTGAGTACCCATACATAGTTCCATGTCATATACGGTGTATAATACTTGCGTAGTATTGTCTATCGTGATAAAGACAGACATAGGTCCTTAGAATCAAATAATGGAGTAGAGCACACTATTGGAGACTCTAGTAATTCCTGTGAGGATACAAGTATCAAGAGGGATCCTACCAAACAAACAAGCATAAGCATTTAAATTTTCATTTCATGTATATATAATTGCTTAAATGATATTGTTCAGTTGTGTACATATTTATATTCCTATATTTAGGAAGTGTATTATGCATGTTAAGGTGTTTACTTGATGAATAGTATACTACTAATGTACATGTGATGGATAAGTATCCTATGGTACTCCACAAAATTCCATTGTTGCTTTTCTAGAATAAAATATCTTTGCTAACATGTTGGGAGTAGTGCATGTTATTAATTATTTTTGGTAGAGATGGAAGGCATCTAGAATGTTACCATGTGTATATGGGATATGGATGAGTGTTGTGTTTAAACATTGACTAAGGTAGCTGCAGTGATTGTGTGTCTATGTCTTTATGCATAAGAATTTTTCATTATTAATATGTTTTCAAAATTATGAAATGTTTCAAATCACGGCAGCTGAATTTTACTTGTGAGAAAGATCGTGTACCATAACCCAGAAGAGAAGAATGATGAAACGTGTTCCGAAGAAGAAGTGACGACGATTTAGATACGAAATTCAAGAAGAATTACAAAATAAAGAATACTGCGTAAGTACAAATCAAGGTTTCTCTAAGAAATAGGGAATCAATTATCATGAGGTGTTTTCTCTAGTGGGAAGACACACTTCTTCAGTGATGGATATTACACTAGATAGATGGTGTGATCAAAGTAGAAGTGTATATCAAAGTAGACTCTCTATAGAAAACCACATGTGTGCAAATTGAAGAAGTATTTATACAGGATTAGAAGGAACCCATGGAATAGCACAATGAGCTTGAGGATCACCTAGAGTGTTGATATCTCAACATTCACTACAAGAATGAAGATGAGGAGCTCATCGATGGGTGCAAGAGGGAACTTGCAACAGATTTTGAGATCTTGGTATCCACTGACCTCAAGAGATGAAATATATGGAAACATACTACAATCCTAAATCTTTCAAAATGTGACACATTTCTCTTTATGTGTGAGGTAAATTATTTGACATTTATATAAGAATATCACCTAATAGTCTAAAATAAAATAAAAACTTATAATTTCTTCCTTACATATGACCATGCTAAATAAAAATAATAATCAATTGCAATTACAGATAGATAAATCTTGCATACCTTAACAACTAAGTCATTTATGTGTTTAAAATACCATTCATGACCTTAAAGTTGACTAGTAACAAAAGAGCAGAGAGAATACTTGTCTTTGAGTCCTTGTATAAGGCCTCTTTTTCCTTATCAATAAGAGGTACATCATGAATGTATTCATAGATCTTGTTCACTGGTGCATTCTCATATGTGGAAATAAATGTCTCTTGGATCAACCTATTTATCCCCTCATTCTCAATAGCATTGTCATCCTTTTCTTCCATTGTATCAACCGTCAATGTCATGACCCTCACCATCTCTAGTTCCAATTGTAGTGAGTGGATTACCNTGATATGTTACCAAGGGGTGATATTACATTCCACCTTCCAAGTGCCTATATTGTAGTCAATGTTTCATACTTGTTTTTGTAACAAGTCCTCTTCTTTTTATCAGTCTGCATTGTGTACAAGGGAAATAACATATTCCATCACTGATTATATATTCGACATTAAAGGATTGGTTTTAATCATTTGTATTACCAATGTCACTTTTGTCACCATATATAGAATTTATAACCTCATCTATAGTAGAAACTTGTTCGGATCTACTACCAAATCAACGGACACGATTGTTTGACATTGTTCTCTACTTCAACAAAATACATTATCAAGTCACTAGTATAGTACTTGAAAGACAGACAAATAATTCACCTAATAAAAATAAATTAATTCAAGGGATAATCTCACTTAATACACTTTTTTTTACCTTTAATCAGAGTTCTCCCTCCAAAACCATTCTGGAAAGTATTATTCCCAAATTGAAACGAAAAAAAAAAACAAATAAATGTTTGATACAAATATGTTTTAAATTCTCCAAATGGAACTGGAAAAAAATACTAGACTGATATTGCATCTTAATATGTTTTAAATATTGCCAAATTGAACAAAAAAATCTAAATAAATTCAACATCATGTCACTTAATTGATGAAACCCAGAAAGTTATTTTAGTGTCCAGTGCATACAATCTACTCATTTGTTATGCAATGTTAGAGGATGTCGCTTAATCGAATCTCTTTAGTGTCTCTTAAGTGATTTCCTCTAATGTTTCTTAAGAGACCTCAAATTTAATACGCCATTGAAGTGACACCTAGATGTGATTTTCCCTAAAAACTCCACTCAATTGACCTCTTTCTGATGCTCAAAATTGATTTTTAACTTTAATAATTGATATAAACATCAAATTTGCGCCTCAAATTTAGTTTCTTTTCCTTTATTACATATTTGATCACCATGTAGGTTAATACAAAAATAACTCATGTGTGTGTGTGTGTGTGTGTGTGTGTGTGTTAAAAATAAGAAACACACATTTATTTATACCAAGTCTACCATATTATATACCTTCACAACATAGTTTTGAGTTGGTGTCCATATACCAACTTCCACCTTTTAATTTGCATGTTTAATGAACTCACATATCTATCATCATTGACAAAATAACGAGATAAATTTCATTTACTATCCACACATCCATGGAGTCAACAGGTTCACATGACAATATTGTTAACCAATCTAGGTGAGTCCAATTGATAATAATCAAATAAAATTCTAAGCTAGTTCACATTAGAGTTTTAAATTAACAAATGTAAAAATATGGGGAATTACTTAGAATCCAAGACAACTCATTCAAATCGCATTGTTCAACAAACAAAAAAATTGCAGAGATATTCATCAAAGTGCTTGGAAGAGAGAAGCTTCAAAATTCATAACGAAGCTTAGACTCATAAACACCGATTTGGATTAAGGGGGGAATGTTAGAAATAGAGTCCATAGGGATCATGTTTCCACTTGTAAATCATGTTTAAGAATGTAACTTTGAAATATATTCTTGTTGTACTTTTATTGTATTATTTTTGTACCTCCTTGGGGAGATGTTATCGATGTACTTGGTCATGTAAATGTACTTGAAATAATCAATGTAACCCTTCCGTTGTAAATCGGGTAAATAATGCCCACAAAAAATATTATATAAATCTTATTTTGTGTCTCCCTAGAAAATTTGGCCGTGTAATAGTAACAAGTCGACACTATTAGGTAAAAATATCACTCAGTGGATGAGTATAAATAAATAGGATTCTCCTCTCATTTGAACACACTTCTCACTCAAGCATGTGCATAAGAGAGAAAGAGAGACAAGAAGCTCGATAGAGAGAAGATATAGTTTCTATTGTATTTTGGGATTAACTTATCTTGGTTGGAATTGCACTTGTTGACATAATATATACTAAAGAAGTTGTTGGGTTTTCTCCCTTGTGGTTTCCCAAGGGAAAATCTTGGTCTTCTTTTTCTTGATGTGCTTATCTCTCTTTAAGTGATCCTAATACTATGGTCATGATGAAATGATGCTAAATGTTTAAAGATCTTGTATAACCATTAAAATTGTAACATTGTATCGGAGATACCCTGAAAGAAGTCTTTGTGCAACAATAACTAACGAAAATTGGAACTAGGGATCCATGTTTTCTATATTTCCATCCAAAGATCAAGATCGAATTTTTCATCACTGAATTCTCCCTATTAGGGCGCATATTTCTATGGAAACAAATCTAATTTATGAGGATTTTTTGTCTACATATCAACTTAACAAACATGAAAACTCAACTCATCGTAGGAGGGCACATCTTCCTATGGAGGTATATTTAAATTTTGTGGATTTTCAATTTTTTACCTAACACTACCCCTGGGGGGAAACTAGGGCATCAAATGTTTTACAGTATTGTACATATATTTGGTAAAAGGGAGTATATTGCTCAACTCGCCTTGAGGCACATATTTATATCCGATCAAATTTACAAGTTACCAAAGTTGAAAAATTATGGTTTCTGTGTCAAACCATGAGTCCATGAGAAGAAATTGTCTAGAAAGGCATTGAAGCAAGAATCTAGATGAAGCACTCTCATTGGTAAGTCATATTCTCTCTATTTCAATTTGAGGTTCTCATTTGATCATTATGACAAACAATATCGAGATTGAGGACAAGATTAAAGGAGATGATAACTTTCAAGCATGGAAGTATAAAGTGCTTCTCATATTAGAGGAGCATGACTTGGAAAAATATGTGAAAGAAGAAGTTGCAGATCCATAGGGAAATGAGAACAAAGCTAAGCATAAGCAGAACATGGTTAAGTCCAAGAGGATTATTGTAAAATCTATCAAGGACCATTTGATTCCACATGTATCCTGTTAAGTGCTAAATATTGGGTATATTTTCCCCTATAGAGTGGTGCATTAAAAGTTATATTGTGGTGTATTACATATTATTAATGTCGGTTTGGGTCTATTAGTTTTTATTGGGCACCTTTGTCTGCCATATATAGGAATGAACTATTTTCATTTTAGTAATCATTGTATATTGTCTTCTGTTATGTACTTAGTACATTATGTAAGGATTTTCATCTCTATTATTCAATATAAAGGCATGGATTTATTTCTTACGGTCTATTTATACTATTTTTATGTTATTTTTCGAACTTGGTTGCATAGCATTTGCTATTAGAGATAATTCCTTGGGACTAGTTTCTACAAAATGAGTCATTTTGGAATTTTTTTGTACAAGGATTCAGAGTTTTAGATTAAAAACCACCTCTATTACAGACAGAGATATAACTAATTATAATTCCAGGTCTTGAGACATCATAAGTTCATATATATTAGCCTTGGAATATGGGGTTTTTTACTCGTCCAAAACCTAGTCTAAAATAGGTGTTATAGGGAAAAAGGTCATATATATGGAACCCAAGATCCAAATTGAGTGATACATATTGCATCAAAAATAATACATAACAAGTTATATGTGGTAGGTTGTATAGCCTCAGTAATGAAATATTGGACACATTGAATACTGTACATGTTTTCTCTTCTGAAAGGACAGAAAATAATAAAAAATTGAAATATTTGAAATAAATTTTTATTGATAGATCCAAATTGAGCCATATCTACGACAGCAGAAAGAGGAAACATCAAGTTACAACAATACTATGTTTTAGACCTAAAGGAGCTGAAATTTCAAATTTACAGCAGTTCCAAGTCGACCATAGAACAATCTTCCAATGAGGGTTTGGAAAAGGTACATCATTTTAAATTTCAATAAATCTAAGTAGAAATATATATTTGTGCTATTAAAAATTCCATGAAAAGGAAGTGTAAAAGGTCATACTCCTCTCAAACTACCCTAGGATTCATCCATAGCATTTGATGAATGTGAAGACATATCTTTTAGGGTGTCCAAGTTGGAAGATATGATTAAAGGGATGGCTAGTAAAGACGATCTTGAGGGGATTATAGATCATTTCAAGATGATGGACTAAAAAGAATATCTTCAAGAATTGAAGGAATGGATAAAAAAATATTTGTATTCCTCATTCATTTGTTCAACTTATTCTAGTCATGTATTACAGAAATTGAAAAATAGGTGGAGAAAAAGAAGTTTGAGACCCATAAATTTGATGATTCACTACATCAAATTCATGGTTACAACTCAAGTTCAAGGAACTAATCTACTCCCAAAATTGACATGAGAAAGTTTGATGGAAATGATCCAATAACTTGGATATTCCAGATGGAGTAATTCTTTGAGCTACATCGGGTTCCAACTTTGAAAAAGGCAACTATTGCATCATTTTATCTAGAGCCTTATCAATTTGTATGGTATCAATTGCTTTGTGACAGTAAAAAGGAATCTATTATCTCTTGGTCAATATTCATAGAATAATTAATTACACATTATCAAGATATAGATAGAAACACCTTATTTAGCTAGTTGGTAAATCTCAAGCAAAAAGGTCTAGTTACAGAGCACATCAAGCAGTTTCATACCCTAAGTGAAGAATATTTTAGAAGGTAATTTGTTGGATATATTTATTGGAATTTTCAAAGATAAGATTCAACATGAGTTCTGTCTCTTTGAACTACCATCCTTGGGGAAGGATTTCATGACGGAAAGGAAAGTTTAACTAGTCAAGAAGAAACCAAGAGAATATTCCTAAAGTGATGAGGAATATGTATTTTCATCATAAAGAATTCACCACATAAGGTTAATGTTAAAGATGATTATCGAAGGGGTGGTAGAAGCCTCATACTTAGTTGGATTCTGAAAATACTTTGAAGATGAAGATCATGCTCTATGGACCTGATTTGAGGAAGAACCTATTATACATATCAACATTAGATAAGAAGGGATCTAGTCTTGAATGAAGAATAAGGGACACTCAAATTCAACACCAATACATAGTTCCATGTGATCTATGGTGTAGAATACTTTCTTAGAATTGTCAATACTGATAAAGATAGAAACAAGTCCTTAGAATCAAATGATGGAGTAGAGCACACTGTCAGAAATTCTAGTAATTCTTACCAAACACACAAAAACAAGTATTTGAATTGTCATTTCATGTATATCTAATTGATTAAATTATATTGTTCAGTTGTGTATACATTTATGTTCCTAGATTTCGGAAGTATATTATGCATGATATGGTGTTTACATTAATGAACAATATACTACTAATATGCAAGTGATGGGTATGTAGCCTATGGTATTGCACAAAATTCCATTGTTTCTTATCTAGAATGAAATATATTTGTTGACATGTTGGGAGAAGTGCATGCTCTTAATTATGTTCTGGTATAGATGGAATGCATCTAGAAAGTTACCGTGTGTATACGAGATATGGATGAGTGTTGTGTGAAACATTTTCTAAGATAGTTGCATGACTATGTGGCCTATGTATTTATGAAAAATAATTTTTCATTACCAATATGTTTTGAAAATTGTGAAATATTTCTAAACATGCAAGTGAATTTGACTTGTGGGAAATATCGTGTACCATCACCCAGAAGAGATGAATGATGAGACTTGTTTTGAAGAGAAAGTGACGACAGTTCAGCTATGACATTCAAGAAGAAATTGAAAATCAAGCATACTATAGAACTATACAAAATCAAGAAAGGCTTCTTTAAAAAATATGGAGTCAACTATCATGAGGCGTTTTCTCTACCGGCTAGAGACACTTCTTAGGTTATGTATATTACACTAGATAGATGATGTAATCAAAGTAAAAGTGTATATCAAAGTAGATCTTTCTACATAGAACCCCATGTGCAAAAATTGAAGAAGGATTTCTACAGGATTAGAAGGAATCCATTGAATAACATAATGATATTGAGGATCACCTAGAGTGATGATATCTCAACATTTGTTGCAAGTTTTAAGAAGAGGAGCTCATAGATGGGTGTGAGAGGGAACTTGAAACATATTTTGAGATCTTGGTATCTAATGAGCTTTAGAGATGAAATATATGGATACACAGAAGACAAAAAAAAGAGAAGGCTATTATTCAATCCAATACCAAATATTCTAGTGCAAAGAGTACAAGTTGTCAACAGAGGATAATGCTTAGTTACAAAGGGATCAGGAAAGCTTTGCTGCAGAGGGAGTGAATATAGCATAGATTGCATAGACAGATTGAGAGAAATTATCACATAGCTTCAATCTATGGAAAAGGTTGTTTTCCTCGGTATATCATGTGTATGATATGAGTGAGACATAATGTATCGCCTCACAAAGAAGAAGTACATGTGGAGTAGTGTGAAACTAGCACCCAGGACATGGTCTAGAAAGATAGATGGATTTCTAACGAGCTTGGGATTTACCAAGGGTAAAATAGTTTCCAACATTTATTTAAATTTTGAGGATGGAAAACCAATGATACTATTGTTGTATGTAAATGGCCTATTCCTTCTGATAAGCTCAACCAGAAAAAAAGAAGAGGATTTTCGCATAGTTCGAGATGAAATCCATAAGTATGATGCACTATTTTTTAGGTCTTGAGGTGTGGCGGAACCTAGATGATAATTTTCCTAGACAAGGAAAAAATGCGGTAGATATCCTCAAGAGATTCAATATGATGGATTAAAAGGCTATGGCCACACTGATGGCATCAAACGTGAATTTGTTATGTGATCCTAATTCAGAGGAAGTTGATTCCACAATCTATAAGAAGATGATTGGTCTGTTGATGTAGTTGATGAACATGAGGATAGATAGTTTCTTCACAATGAACAACTTCATAATATAGAGCCAAGACTTGTTCACATGATTGTGGAAAATCATGTTTAGAGGTACCTGAAAGGTATGATTGCGTATGGCCTCAAATATGTGAGAGATTATAGGATCTTCCTACACGTATATGTTGACTCATATTGGGCTTGTAGTGCTACATATATGAAGAGAAATTCAAGGTGCTGCTTTAGTTTGGGTTTGGCACGATTTATGAGTTTGACAAGAAACAAAATGAGTGTAGTACTGAGTACATCCGAGGTAGAGTATATTGCAGCTTGTTTAGTAAGTTGTGAGGTATTGTTTCTTTAGAAGCTACTTATGGGATTGTTCCATGACGACTTAGATATTGCTTGTGTGTTCTGTGAATACTAGAGCTGTGTGAAGTTATCTAACAATACAATGTTCCATGACAAGTCGAAGCACATAAAGATAATGTATCACTATATATGGTATATCGTGCATAGAGGAGAACTAAATCTCAAGTACATTGCAAAGGATAAGAAAATATTCGATGTGTTGACCAAGCCTCTACTGAGAGTGAAGTATGAGATTTTCATCCAATATGAAAAAGGAGTGGCACTACAAATGTGTACACCCAATATGAAAAAGGACTGGTGACTATATGGGGTGATCCTAGCTTGGCTGGTTGTATCTCCATAATGAGGGGTAGCACCATCTTGGCTGGTTATATCTCCACAATGACTGTTGATCCTATATTGAGTGGTTGTATCTCCATGGGTTCATCCCAACATGGTTTGTGGTATCAAAGAGGGTAGATCCCAATATGAGTGGTTGTAGATCTCTGAGGGATGACCCCAACCTTGGTTGGTGGTATCGCTGAGGGTAGATCGAAATACAAGTGGTTCTATATACAAGGGTTGATCCAAACATGGTTGGCAGTATCATCAACGGTAGATCCTACTATGAGTGGTTGTATCTCCAAGGGTTTACCCTAACATGGTTGGTGGTATCACCAAGGGTAGATCCCAGTATGAGTTCGTGTACATTTGAGGGTTGATCCTAGCATGGTTGGTTGTATCACTGAGGGTAGATACCAGTATGAGTGAGGTTCAATCCCAACATTCTTGGTTGTATCATCGAGAGGGTAGATGTGAACATGCTTAGCCATATCACCAAGAGGGTAGATCCCAGCATGGTTGTTTGTATCATTGAGACACAAGGGTAGCACCCAACATGAAATAGGGATGTTGTATAACCGAGATGAGAGGTACAACCAACATGAAAAAGGGTTGGTTGTCTTACAATTGAAACTTCTTATGCTGTATAGATTTTACAGATATCATAAGTCAATGTCCCGACTACCAAGTTGCAATAGCAGTGATGAAATCCAGTGATAAAGATGATGTCTAGCGATGATATCCAGTGATGATTTCTAGGGATGATGACCCTGATGGAAGACCACCTTCTTGTTAAGAGGGAAGGTTGAAGAATGTAATTTCAGAGGATTTTATTGTTGTACTTTTATTGTATTATTTTTGTACCTCTTTTGAGATATGTTATTGATGTATAACTTGGTAATGTAAATGTATTTGAAAGAATCAATGTAACCCTTTTGTTGTAAGTCAAGTTAATAGTACCCATAATAAACATTATATAATTGTTATTTTCAGTCTCCCTAGATAATTCATCCGTATAGGAATAACAAATCAGCCCTTTTAGGTAAACATGTCACTCACATGATGAGTATAAATAGAGAGGGAACTCCTCTCATTTGGACACACTTATTATTAAATAAATTGCACAAGAGAAACACACACACACACACACACACACACACACACACACACAGAGAAGAAGCTCGATGGAGAGAAGAGATAGTTTCTATTGTATTTGGTGATTATGTTATGTTGGTTGGCATTGCACTTGGTGACATGATTTATAGTAAATAAGTTGTTGGGTTTTTCCCTTGTGGTTTCCTAGAGGAAAATCTTTGTGTTCTTTTTTCTTCTTGTGCTTCTATATCTTTCAGCGATCCTAATGATATGGATACGATGAAATGATGCTATTTTTTTCAAAACCATGTATAACCATTAAAATTCTAACAAAACATTGTAAATGTTTTTAGTTATTAAAAATAATACCAAGATTTATGTACCGTTTGGATGTGAAATTGGAAAGGTTGCCTCTCCTCAATGTATAAATATGGCATCTATGTACAATAACATTAACAAGGTTGGAGTTACAATATCTATGGGAGAAGTAGTTGTTATTGGTAAGTATAAGATCACTTATTCAATCCATGTTATTATGTGCATGTAATATGGATTCAAAATTTGAAACTGATGGTATATTCAAAAAAATCTTGAAAAATAATCATTTTAAAAGAAATGGCACTAAAAACGGAACCCAAATGACAAAGCTATGCCTTTTTTCAAAAAAGACATAAGATGGAAGCCAAAAGTCACATTTTAGTCATAGATTGAACCACATGTTGATGGGTTCTCAATGTAATGAAATTACTTCATAACTTAAAGTTACATGTTTTTCTTCAAAAAAGTAACAAAGGAAGGACTTGAATGGAGACCTTTTACTCAATAAAATAAATTTTAAACGAGTTAAACAAAAGATATATTAATATTATGAAGGAGAATGGGATGGAGTAACAAACCATTTGTTTTTTTTTATGCCTAATACCCAAAAAAAACTTTCATTTGGACTGCTCCTTAGCCACACAAACAAAAAATGAAATTTTGAAAAGGGAACTTCTCAAATTCGGGGTTAGACCTTAGTTAGCTTACTTGTAAGATTCACATTTTCTCATAATTTTTTTCGGTGTTTTCTCATAAATTTTGGTTTATCGAGTTCGCACAAGATGCACTATAAAGATCACACATAGTTGAGAAAACCCATTTTGCTTTGTTTTTTAGTTGTTAATTATATGCACAACGATCATGACAAAGAGAATACACAAACCCAAAATGTAACAAATAAGGAATAAAACATAAAAGTGGGAAAAATATGAAACAATATGAGAAATATTTTAAACAAAATTAGTAATTGTAAATAGGGCTGGTGCAAGCTAATGCTGGTCACTTATGACGCATTCGTTGCAATGGACTTCTGGAAAAACAGAAATATGAACGTCAAAAAGCAATATTAGAGGTACCTACACAACTTTTTGGTATATGGTGTAAGAATATGAAACGTGGACAATCGGATTACCTTCTAGAATATATAACTTCTATTTATGGAAACTAAGTATAAATCCCAAAAAACTAGGTTCTTCTAAGGTTGGTATGTTTTTTTTTCCCCAAAAAATAATGAATTTGTTTGTGTTGGTCCACTCGTTTGGTATGCAAATGGTGGAATTTTGTGAAAAAAAATATATAAACATGTATTTCATTAAATTTGTAATTATTTAGTGCATCTAGAATTTAGAACTTCCGCTATATTGAGTTCTTTCAAAATGAGGAAAGTCATAGACTTTGAATCCTTACATAATGTCTAGTAATATTATTTATAGTTTGTATTTAATGTTAAGTTGATTAAATTATTTTATGACATAATACCAACATTGTATTTGTTACTACAACAATTAGAAATATTGTCGTAGTAATTATTTGTGTCTTTGTTGAGTATGTTGTTTTATTTTTGGAAGTTCGCACCACTTATAATCAAAACAGGAAAATATTTTATGACTTTAAAGTCTAAGTTTTACCCTTGTAATGATTAAAATAAATTATGAATTAAAATAGCAACATAATTTATTATTATTGTTATTGGTAGTGGTAGTGGTAGTGGTAGTGTATTACAAACTAAGTGGATGAATGTTTACTTTATGAATTAAAGATTAACGTGAGAAATTTCTTACCTATAAATTTATTTAATGATATTGATGTTAGTAAAGCCTCCCTTATTTATTAATATTATTTATTTTAACAATCAAAATTAATTATGAACTAGAATAGCATTAGCACAGTAGAGTTTGATTTTTTTAATATACAAGAGGAAAGGGGGAAAACCGACTTAACTAATTATTGCAAGTGTTCATTATTTATTTATGAAGTATTTGAACAATGTGTTTAATTGAAAAGAGCATATTTATATTGAAAATATAGATATCCTACAATATTTATATTATCAATAAGATTTAAATCATGTATTAATTTATGTTAGGGCACAGAGGAATCGAACCACCATCGTCCTGCTTGGAATGCAAGTTTTGTTCCATTGAGCTAGCACCCTTTACAACATGAGGGGAGAGGGACTGTGTTAACACCTGGATTACACATTTCTAATCCTCTGTGACAAAGCAAAATGATGTTTTATTCGGAGAGGAAGTCTAGAAGATTTTTTAAGGTTCATTATTGAATATGATTATGCACATTTGATATAGTGACATGTTGAGTTTATGTAAAAAACAAATTGAAAAGTTAAAAATTGAATGGTGTTATCTAATTCACATAAAGTACCATCACATGAATTAACATAGAAGTTGAACCAAAATTTTCATATTAGTAAATAATATAAAATTCCTCAAAAAAATGCTTGAAGAGAATATTTGATATACAACAAGCATTTAAAGTGTTTCTTCTTGTATATTAATAACTAGTTCAAAGAGAAAATTAAATTCATGAATCATCTCCACCTAATCTCCTTATATTCAGTCAAGCAAATCAATTACAACTTGTACACCACATTTATTTATCATGGTCTTCCTGCAATCTTCTTTCTTTTGCATCCATGCCCAAAATATGGTATTAACTGGAATAGATCCAAGTCATGTGTCATCAAGGTTTGGTACCCAGTATTGTTCTAAAATTTTCCTTTGTATTTCCCTAAACTAGGCTTCCATCAATCAACCTTTACATCAAGAGTCTCACTTTCATCATTCTGGAAGATATATGAGGTGGTTTTTGCCATCCAAATCGTCTCTCCTTCATCCTTAGTTCATGATATAACTACCAACACCTTTACTTTCTCAAATTCAATCATAGGATTGAATCTTGGCTTTAGCTTGTTGCACCCGGGTCCAACATATACCAGTTCATCTGTCACATTATCAAATTCTCCATCCATAATTCTTATATTACATGCAGTGCATTACGATCAGCATTAAATCTCACATGGATTAAATTATCTTTATGATGCAATGTATTTGATGATAATTTTTAACATGAATTAAAGCTAACATGATGTTATCACTTAATGATTGATTTTTTGGGTTAAGTTATGTGAAATACTTTCAGTCCACAATGAATTTTTCATGGTTCTCGTAACAAACATGGGTGGAGTGTCCACTCAAAACGTTGGTTTGAAAAACGTTCACACAGTTTAATCCAGAAAATCAATCACAATGACAACAAACTAATAAAACCTGCACGCTCAAAATGTTAGTACTATATTTATTGAGTATAAGTTAATATACTAGTACAAAGTTGGCACCACTTTAAAGTCTACATGAGAAAATATAATTATGAATTTGAATGCAACATAGTAGTACAATTAAATTTATATCAACTATAATAACGAATAATAGGGAAAACTCACTTCAAACATTATTGCAAGTGCCTTACATTTATTCACAAAGCAATTCTATAAGATATTTTAAGGTGCATCCGCATAAAGTATCATCACATGAATTAACATTGAAGTTGAACCAAAATTTTCATATATGTAGCAAATAATATAAAATTCCTCAAAAGGTAGCTTGAAGAGAATATTTGATATACTACAAACATTGACAACTTTTTCTTCATGTATATTAATTAGTCATTCAAAAAGAAAAATTACATTCATGAATCATCTCCACCTAATCTCCTTATATTTTTTGAAGCATCTCAAGTACAGCTTCAGGATGAAGATTTCTATAGTTAATCATAATGGCGAAGAGAGTTTATGGAATTAAATTGTGTGTATTGAAACATCCCTATGTTTCAAGTGGACACTCCACCAATCATCAGGGGAACAAAATGAAAAGCTCAAAGTAGTATTGAAGAGAGTGAGCAAAAGCTAATAATAAATAAGGAAAGGATTTTGTACATGCATTAATGAATATAATTATGCACATTTGATATAGTGAGATGTTGTGTTGATCTAAAAAACAAAATGAAAAGTTAAAATTTGAATGGTGTTATCTAATTCGCATAAAGTATCATCACATAAATTAACATTGAACTTGAAGTGAAATTTCATATATGTAGTAAATAATATAAAATTCCTCAAAAAGTAGCTTGAAGAGCATTTATTATACTACAAACATTGAAAAATGTTTCTTCATGTATACTAAAAGTAATTCAAAAAGCAAAGTTACATTCATGTATCATCTCCACCTAATCTCCTTATATCCGCTCAAGCAAATCAAGTACAGCTTGTACACCACATTTATTTATCTTTTTCTTCTTGCAATCTTCTTTCTTTGGCATCCATGCCCAAACTATGGTATTAATTGGAATAGATCCAAGTTATGTGTCATCAGGATTTGGTACCCAATATTGTTCTAAAAATTTTCCCTTGTATTTCCCTGAGCTAGGCATTAATCAATCTTTACATGAAGGGTCTTGCTATCATCATCCTAGAAGATATCTGAGGTGGATTTTGCATCCAAATCATCTCTCCTTCATCCTAATTTCCTGATCTAACAAGCAACATCTTTCCTTTCTCAACATCAATTCTAGGATCGAACGTTGGCTTTGGCTTGTTGCACTTGGGTCCAACATATACCGGTTCATCTGTCACATTATCAAAATCCCCACCATAATACTTGATATTGCATGGAGTGCATTACCATCAACGTTAACATTTTTCCTCGTCTTTGGCCAAAAATCATCAGAAGAAGAATCACTTTCATCCAAGGGTGTATGGTCATTGTAGATTCCATCTAATGCATCAAGAACTCTTTTCCAATAATCTAGTTTTTCATTCCATTCCTCTGTAACAATTGGTGAATTCTCATTGCCAATAGTCTCTTTCCACATTTTTATGTATGATGTTATTCCTTCCTTTAGTTCTTTCAAATATGCATCATTGTCTTTGGGACGTAAGAAAGATGGCTTCCCTGTGGGAAATATAGGTCAGCCTTCATCATCTATATTCCACAACTCCACTGGTTCTAACCTCTCAATATCTCTGATGGATTATTTATACCTCATAACTGGAACATCATTGAGTACAAGGAATTGGAAGTACTGGACATTAAGATGTCCAACTAGTGCATTTTTCCCCTCCTTGATGTACCCATTAAGAAAACTTTTAAATTCATACACTTTGTCAATAATTTTAGGTGGAAACACCCTTTTTTCTTCTATTGTACGATATGTATCCATCATCTTAGGTAAAGAATATATATATTTACTTTTCAAGTTGGAAGACATTCTTCCGTAGGTTCCATCTATGTCTTCATGGGTGTGCCCCGCAAGCAAGAACCCAACCTCAATAGTGATGAAGACACCAAGTGCAGTTAATAGTGATAGAAACATGAAAACATAACGATTCTTATTATCACTAGCTGCATTGTCCAACTGTAACAACAAATGTCAAGGAAGAGGTTTAAAATCAAGATTTTGATTAGTTGAGCTTCCATTTAAATATAGGAAAGCATCCTTCTACATTCTACATTTTGAGTAAATAGAGTTTTGAAGTAATGCATTTGAAAGTGTGTTTCTTGAACTTCCACTCTCATAAAGCAAATCACCATACATATGAAGGTGTGGGTATTCAAGGACCCTTAAGAACTTTGCAAGGGATGTAATGGTAAATTGTCATCCCATGTGTACAAATGGTAGGGAAAAATGACCAAAGCCTCCTATGCTATGGCCATGTGTTAGCATACCTGTCAACGAAAAACCCAAGTTTGTTCCTACAACAAATTTTGATTTGACACGTAATCTTGGGATTGAAGTCTTTGTTTTGTCCATTTTATCATGGATAATGCTCAAGTATTCCTTTGGATATCGCTCTGACATAATTCTGTGGGCATAGTAGCAATATCTTCCACACATAACAATCTTGTTATGTTTCTTTGGTCTAGCTCGTGCCTTTTCTTCCAGCTCTTTTGTAGACGTTGTCTTCATCTGTGCTTTCAACACGATACATTCACTACATTTACTGAAGTTAGTGCTCTTTGAGAATGCCACATCTGAAAAATGATTATTCCAAATCTTGCTCATTGTTGGTTGTGATATTGATGGGAAATTTAGTTCTTGAAGAGCCTCGTTGATCTCTTTTAAAAGAACTTTGGGTGTACGTTGATGGCAGCAATCTTAAAGGAGCAGATGTTCCATCTTCTTCAACTTGTCGTGTTTGGTTTGGTGAAAATTCTGAATTATCCATTACAATTTTGTGCAATATTTCTATGGCTACCACAGTATGTGCACATGGTTTGCAGTTGTTGGTGTTACCATGAATTCCTTTGACATGTTTTTGTTGGAAATTATGTTGGTAAGTATAGAAGGTGCTTTGATGAATATTATGTTTCTTGTACCATGCTTTCTTACAAATAATATCTCCATTAAACCTCATGTCGTTTACTTTCCTAATAGTAGGAGGTAAGCCATGGCCATGGCTCTTTGACATGATTGTGTTGGAAAGGATTGAATTCAAGACAAATTCCCTCATGTCATTTTTTTAAAGAGTTTCATACCCCTTCTAGCAGTTGCAATGGCTTTCCTATCCAGATGTTGAAGACAATCTTGTTTGCAACATTCATCCGCTGCCAAAAATCGGATTTCTTTCTCTTCATCTCTCTGTATTTGAAAGTTTCCAACTTTTTTTGTAGCCACAACTCGTTTAATCCTTTTATATGGCCTCATTGTGTGCATAGCAATTGATTCTGGATCTTTTTCATTATAAATATCATCATCCCATGTGTTTAAGGGACTTGTGTCCTCTATAAGATCCCATACTGCCATTTCCTTAGGTGCCTCCTTGAAATTTTCATTCACCCTTAAAATCTCACCTTCATTGTCCACCAACTTATTTATTGGCCATCTAACCAAACAATGTATAGACTTGTCCCAAATCCTACATCTTTCACAATTTCCATCTATGTCTTCCACAAAAACAACAAATTCCTTTTCACCTAACATTTCACCTTCAACCATGTAATCCTCACGGAAATTAACTATGATCCCTTTTGCAATGCGCATGCTTGTTCCTGTGCATTCATGTGTAAGAGAAACCTTTTTGCATGTGAATGTAAGCCGATCTTGGGGAGTATTTACTGGATGATCATGACAATGAGGTTCCAAATATGATTCTAGCCAAATATCATAAGAACCCAATGCACCCCCTAGTGTATTCTCAAATCCTGTTGGATGTGGAAAAAGAGCATCATGTTTTAACACTTTCTCAATGTTAACCACTATGGATCCATTTTTCACCATCCTACCATGCACCTTATGACCAATCTCTATATTGAATATGGAGCCTTCACCCACCTTCAATCCACATTGCAAAAGATCTACCTTGTCTCCAATAGAAAATGCAGAAGACACATTTGCACCTACACAACAAATTAAAGAAACTTAGTATTTGCTAAAAAAAACAAGCAATGTACTATCAAAAACACTTAACATGTGCTTCAAGATTTTTAGTTTACCTTTTTTATGCCTCAAATATATGATCTTCCATGGATGTAAGTCCCCTTCATCAACATCTTCCACAATCAAATGTGGTTCAATGATATCAATTATCAAAACCATAACATATCCTGCATTAAGCCTTTGTCCACCATAATGAGTTGTAGTCTCTGTAGATTCAACCCTTCCTAGTCCAACAACTTGACCATTAATTAGGAGGTCAACATAGTCTCCTCTTGTCAAAATTATATTTTCCATTGTAACTCCTCCCAATTTCTGTAAGACATTTGAATTGTAGTTTGTAATTAAGGTTAATCCATATGAAGTGTATGTTCAAAAAAGTAATATAGTTGCAATAATTCAAAACAATAGGGTAGCCCTTTTGTATGCCACGAAACATTGTTCCCCTACATCTTGTGCACTCTACCAAAAAGGAATTTACATATAAATTACACAAAATATATATGAAGAGATAACAATAAAATCTCCAAGAATTATTAGAGAATGATAGATATCAACTCCAATAAAACCACCAAATTCCTATTTGACTTTGGACATGGGACTTATATTATTGATGTATGTGTATGAATGTGCTGGAAATCTAGCTAGAGTTAGCTTTCGTTCTTAAAATGTTGCACGTTGAATGAAAGTTATTGTGTGTTAGTTTTAATAATGTAGTTTTTCATCTAACAAAATCACATTGTCATCAATCACATTACACCATGATGGAAATCTAGCTGTGTTAATTTTTATAATGTAGTTTTTCATTTAACGAAATCACACTATCATCAATCCCATTACACCATGATGGAAATCTAACTGTAGTTAGCTTTAATTCATAAAACCTTTCATGGTGACCAAAAGCTAATTTGTGTTACTTTTAATATGGTAGTTTTCTATCTAACACAACCACATTGTTATCAAATACGTTACACCATAATGAAAATATAATGGAGTTAGCTTCCTTATAACAACATGGCATGGTAAGTGAAACCTAACATGCAATTGCTTTCATAAGGAAGTTTTTCATCTAACACAACTACATTGTCATCAATCACATTGCACCACGATGGAAATCTAGCTGGAGTTAGTTTTCGTTCTTAAAACATTGCACGGTTAGTGAAAGCTAAAGTGTGTTACTTTTCATAAGGTAGTTTTTCATCTAACACAACCACATTGTCATCAATTAGTTTTTCATCTGACACAACCATATTGTCATCAATTACATAGCACCATGATGGAAATATAGTTACAGTTAACTTTCATTCTTAAAACATTGCACCATGAGTGAAAAGTAATGTATGTTAATTTTTCATAATGCAGTTTTAAATCTAACACAACCACATTGTCATCAATCACATTGCACCATGATGGAAATGTAGCTGGAGTTGGATTTTGTTCTTAAAACATTGCATGATGAGTGAAAGCTGATGTGTGTTAGTTTTCATAAGGTATCTTTCTATCTAAAACAACCAAATTTTCATCAACTATATCACACCATTATGGAAATATAGCTGGAGTTATCTTTCATTTTAACGACATTTCATGATGAGAGAAAGCTAATGTGTGTTAGCTTTCATAAGGTAGTTTTTTATTTACCACAACCACATTGTCATCAATCAAATTGTACCACAATGGAGATCTAGTTAGAATTAGATTTCATCCTTAACTCATTGCACGGTGAGTGAAATCTCATGTGTGTTAGCTTTCATAATATAGTTTTCCATCTAGCACAACCACATTGTAATCAATCACAATTCACCATGATGGAAATCTAGTTGGAGTTAGCTTTTGTTCTTAAGACATTGCACAATGAGTAAAAGATAATGTGTGTAACCTGTCATAAATTAGTTTTCCATCTAACACGGTCATATTGTCCTCAAATACATTACACCATGATGAAAATCTAGTTGGAGTTAGATTTCCTTATAACAACATGGCATGATGAGCGAAAGCTAATGTGTGTTAGTTTATTGCACCCTGATGAAAAGCTAGATGGAGTTAGCTTTTGTTCTTAAAACATTGCATGGTTGAGTGAAAGTTAATGTGTGTTAGTTTTCGAAAGATAGCTTTCTATCTAAAACAATCGCATTGTCATCAAATACATAACATGACGATGGAAACCTAGCTATAATTAGCTTTCCTTTTAACAATGTGTTAGCTTTCATTCTTAAAGCATTATACGGTGAATGAAAGTTAATGTGCGTTAGCTCATTGCACCAAGATGGAAATCTAGTTAGTGTTAGCTTTTGTTTTTAAAACATTGCATGGTGAGTGAAAGTTAATGTGTATTAGAATTCATAAGGTAGTTTTCTATCTAAGAGAGTCACATTGTCATCAAATACATAACACCATGACGAAAATCTAGCTGAAGTTAGCTTTAGTCCTTAAATCATTGCACGATGATTGAAATCTAATGTGTTATCTTTCATAATGTAGTTTCCATGTAACACAACCAGGTTGTCATCAATCACAATGCACCATGATGGAAATCTAGTTGGAGTTAGCTTTGCTCCTAACAACATAGCCGGATTAGTTTTCTATCTAACACAATCACATCGTCACATTGCACCGTGATGGAAATCTAGCTGGAGTTAGCTTTCGACTTAAATCGTTGCACGGTGAGTGAAATATAATGTGTGTTCACTTTCATAATGTAGTTTTCCATTTAACACAGCCAAATCGTCATCAATCAAAATGTACTATGTTGAAAATCTTGGTAGAGTTAGCTTTTGTTCTTAAAACGTTGCACGGTGAGTAATAGCTAATGTGCGTTAACTTTCGTAAGGTAGTTTTTCATCTAACACGGCCACATTGTCATCAAATACATTACATCATGATGCAAATCTACCTAGATTTAGCTTTCCTTCTAACAACATGGCACGATGAGTGAAAGCTAACGTCTGTTGGCTTCCATAAGGTAGTTTTTCATCTAACACAACCACATCGTCATCGATCTCATTTCTCCATGATGGAGTTACAGCTGGAGTTACCTTTTGTCCTTAAATCATTGCACGATGAGTGAAACGTAATCTGTGTTAGCTTTCATAATGTATTTTTTCATCTAGCACAATCACATTGTCATCAATCATAATGCACCATGATTAAAATGTAGCTAGATTTAGCTTTCGTTTTTAAAACATTGCACGGTGAGTAAAGCTAATGTATGTTAGCTTGCATTAAGTAGTTTTTCATCTAACACAACCACATTGTCATCAAATACATTACACCATGATGGAAATCTAGCTGGAGTTAGCTTTCCTTTTAACAATATGGCATGATGAGTGAAAGCTAATATGTGTTATCTTTCATAAGGTAGTTTTTCATGTAACACAACCACATTGTCATCAAACACATTGCACCGTGTTGGAAATCTAGCTGGAGTTAACTTTCATCCTTAAATCATTGCACAGTGAGAGAAATCTAATGTGTGTTAGCATTCATAATGTAGTTTTCAATCTAGCACAACCACATTGTCATCAATCACAATGCACCAAGATGGAAATCTAGCTAGACTTAGTTTTCCTTCTTAAAACATTGAATGGTGAGTAAACTAGTGTATGTTAGCTTTCATAAGGTAGTTTTCCATCTAGCACAGCCACATTTTTATCACATACAATACATCATGATGAAAATCTAGCTAGAGCTAGTTTTCCTTCTAACAACATGGCACTATAAATGAAAGCTTATGTGTGTTAGCTCATTACACCATGATGGAAATCTAGCTGGAATTAGATTTTTTTTAACATGGCATGATGAGTTATGGCTAATGTGTATTAGCTTTCATAAGTTATTTTTCCATGTAATACAACCCCATTGTCATCAATCACATTGCGTTGTGTTGGAAATATAGTTGAAGTTAGCTTTCATCATTAAATCATTGCACGGTGAGTGAAATCTAATGTGTGTAAGCTTTCATAGTGTAGTTTTCTATATAGCAAAGTCACATTGTCATAAATCACAATGCACCTTGATAAAAATCTAGCTGGGGTTAGCTTTCGTTCGTAAAACACTGCACAGTGAGTAAAGGCTAATGTTTGTTAGCTTTCATAAGGTAGTTTTTAATCTAACACTGCCACATTATCTCGTTACACCGTGATGAAAATATAGCTAGAGTTACCTTTCAACGTTAAATCGTTGCACAATGAGTGAAATCTAATATGTGTTACCTTTCATAATGTATTTTTTCATTTAGCACAACCACATTGTCATCAATCAAAATGCACCATTTTGGAAATCTAGCTAGAGTTAGTTTTCATTCTTAAAACGTTGCACGGTGAGCAATAGCTAATGTGTGTTAGCTTTTGTAAAGTAGTTTTCCATCTAACACAACCATATTGTCATCAAATAAATAATTTACACCATGATGCAAATCTAGCCAGAGTTAGCTTTCCTTCTAACATGGCATGGTGAGTGAAAGATAATGTGTGTTAGCTTTCATAAGGTAGTTTTCCATCTAACACAACACATCGTCATTGATCACATTGCACTATGATGGAAATCTAGCTAGAGTTAGCTTTCATCCTTAAATCATTGCATAGTGAGTGAAATCTAATGTGTTAGCTTTCATAATGTAGTTTTCCATCCAGCACAACTACATTATCATCAATCACAATGCACCATGATGGAAATCTAGCTAGAGTTAGCTTTCGTTCTTAAAACATTGCATGGTCAATAAAACTAACGTATGTTAGATTTCATAAGGCATTTTTTCATCTAACATAGCCACATTGTTATCAAATACATTACACCATGATGGAAATCTAGTTGGAGTTAGCTTTCCTTCTAACAACATGGGACTATAAGGGAAAGCTTATGTGTGTTAGCTCATTACACCATGATGGAAATCTAGCTGGAGTTAACTTTTCTTTAAACAACATGGCACAATGAGTGAAAGCTAATGTGTATTAGCTTTCATAAGGTAGTTTTCTATGTAACACAACCACATTGTCATCAAGCACATTGCATCGTGTTGGAATTCTAGCTGGAATTAGCTTTCATCCTTAAATCGTTGCACGGTGAGTGAAATCTAATGTGTGTAAGCTTTCATAGTGTATTTTGCCATCTAGCACAACCACATTATCATCAATCACAATGCACCATGATGGAAATATAGCTGGAGTTAGCTTTCGCTCTTAAAACATTGCACAGTGAGTAAAGCTAATGTCTATTAGCCTTCACAATGTAGTTTTTCATCAAACACAACCACATTGTCATCAAATACACACCATGATGAAAATCTAGTTGAAGTTATCTTTCCTTCTAACAACATGGCACTATAAAGGAAAGCTTATGTGTGTTAGCTCATTACACCATGATGAAAATCTAGCTGGAGTTAGCTTTCTTTTAACAACATGGCACGATAAGTGAAAGCTAATGTGTATTAGCTTTCATAAGGTAGTTTTCCATCTAACACAACCACATTGTCACATTGCACCATGATGAAAATCTACCTGGAGTTAGCTTTCAACATTAAATCTTTACACGGTGAGTGAAACCTAATGTGTGTTAACTTTCATAATGTAGTTTTCTATTTAACACAACCACACTATCATCAATCAAAATGCACCATTTTGGAAATCTAGCTAGAGTTAGCTTTCGTTTTTAAAATATTGCATGGTGAGTAATAACTAATGTGTGTTAGCTTTTGTAAGGTAGTTTTCCATACAACACAGCCACATTGTCATCAAACACATTACACCATTATGCAAATCTAGTTGGAGTTAGCTTTCCTTATAACAACATGGCATAATGAGTGAAAGATAATGTGTGTTAGCTTTCATAACGTAGTTTTCCATCTAACACAACACATCGTCATTGATCACATTGCACCGTGATGAAAATCAAGCTGGAGTTAGCTTTCATCCTTAAATCATTGTACGATGAGTGAAATCTAATGTGTGTTAAATTTTATAATGTAGCTTTTCATCTAGCACAACCACATTGTCATCAATCACAATGCACAATGATAGAAATCTAGCTAGAGTTAGTTTTTGTTCTTAAAACATTGCAGGGTCAGTAAAGCTAATGTATGTTAGCCTTCATAAGGTAGTTTTCCATCTAACACAGCCACATTATTATCAAATACATTACACCATGATAAAAATCTAGCTGGAGTTAGATTTTGTTCCTTTATAGGTGAGTACATTGTGTCCTCTACTATTACAGCCCAGTTGGATATGATTGCCTTCCTCATTGTGGTGGTAAGAGGAAATTCAATTATGTAAAGGATTACTCTTTGTACATTATATTGACTTATAAAGCTAAGCCTTTTGAAACAGCAACAAAAAAGTATTTACTAGTTTCATCACACCTCCCCTCCGAGCATATAGGACATTTCCAAATTGAAATATTCATCTCTATGAGAAGAACTAGAAAACCTGTTGGTTATCTTTATAATTTTATTTCTTGAAGTCACATATACTGAACAAAAGGAGACCCAAGCTCCAAAACTTCTCATAAACTTTCATAGTGTGCACCTTTATTAAGTTAAATTCCATAAATATATGGAGCAAACGCTTTTTTGGATTCCACTTGTGTAATGATTCAAGGATTCAACTTGACTGAAGGATCCAAATGCTACTACAACAATTGCTTCACAATCTACCATGCAAACCTTTCCAAACTTGCCATGAGTGCCCCACATGAGTTGAACAATACTCCAAACAAGGCATGAATGGTCACACAGGTAAATCACCCCCTATAGGGCTTTCGTTTCATACACATGAATCCCTAATACACATCAAACCTGGATTTTTTAAGGATTTTATGACTATTATTTATACTTTTTTCACCTTTTCTAATGCAAAAGGCTATATCAAATTTTTATATTGTTATTCTAGGGCACACAATGCACTAAACACCCCTCCAAATAGTTTGTAAATGAGAATTGAGTTCTCTTACCATCCCTGCTCATGCCCAAAATTGGAGCTTTAACCATCAAAATTGGACTAGAACTTACCAAAGCTAGTTTTATGTTGTTATTCATCACCTTTTAAGACTGAAACATGCCCAAAAATGTATTTCAACCCTTAGATTCAGCCCATATTCAAAGGTTATGTCTTGTTACTGCTAATTTATAGTCAAAAATGATCCCCACAAGACAATTGTGGAATCTTTCCTAAAGGCTTCCTGGCCAACTCAGCAGTAACCCCCAAGTAAGTATCTTCAACTTTGTCCAATACATATGCCACCTTCTCAGCACTGCAGGTTATGGTTTCTTGCGGAGCTAAACTCGAACTCAGACTATATATATGTGTAGCTTTTCATTTGAATGGGTGATCCTGAGTGCTCATTACCCACGTAAAAAATTATATAAAACCCAAAGAATCCATGTTTTTTTTTGTGGGGGACGATGTACATATTTCGAAACCTTCTCGTTTTAGGGCTACAGGCCAGGAGGGAGAGGTTGCAGAACAAAAAGAAATTTTCCCTCTGATGGGTAGGAATGCCCTTGGACCCTTTCCCCCACTTCCATAGCAAACTAGTAAGGCTCTAGATCCATAGCTACTCGCTTGGCTACTTGGATTGACTTATATCCTTGGTTACTCAGCTTGGTTACCACCATATGCTCCCTAAATAAAAACAACCCATTTAACCCATCTGCAGCTTATTCCAAAATATCAAATTTTCAATATCTTGGCGCTTCAAGATATCAAAGTTTTGTGTTTTCTTCTTTGAGAAAGCACCATTTTACTTCATTGCCTCCTATTCACCCTCCTTAAGTGTCTTTCTCTCTCTCATGAAAATGAACAGATAAAGCATAATGAATCTAGTAACTGCTAACTTTCTTTTACCATCCACCAGTTGAAACAAACCTTGATCTTTGGCACTTATAAATCATCTTCTTGCACTTCTTGTCAGCAATTAGTATTTGATTATTACTGAACGAAAACATTGAACTGTGGGCTATGCTTCATTATCCAACTAACAGAAAATAATTTTTTTTGTGGGGACATTGTCATAAATAACAACCTCTTACCTCTCATTTGAACTTTCCCACTTCTCAACTCTTCATTTTCTCCACCACTCAAATACAGAATTAGAGTTGGATTTGTCCTCAGCAAGATCATTATACCAATCTTTCTGATTAGTAAAATTTTGTGAGAAACTTGAATTGAGGATAACACTCCTACTCTCCACCACCTGGCCTAGGCTGAATTCACAGCTAATCAGCCAACTGTTGGAACGACCTTTTAGTTATTACACAACTGTTGATGAAGTCCAGTTGTTTGACAAACTCACATCTTATCCTTTTATTTAAAAGTGCATGCTTATTTTGTGATAAAAGTTTGGTGACAGTTGGCATGCTTCTTTAGTGATTGCAGGTGTGCCAATGGGATGCTGGTTAGCGTCTCTTGAAACAATTTCTCATGTCAATAGCTCTCCTAGATTTACCCAACCAAGTGTTTCTGCTTGTCATTTTTTAAGATTCCAACCAAGAAATTTAAAGTATTCTTGTATGATATCTTTTTTCTCCCCAAGATATTTTACTCTTTAGGTCCATCCTTTGGAGGCATTTGTATTAGATCACTATAGATCAGAATTCCAGTAGATAGTAGAAGTTTATGCCCACACTCCTCAGAGATCATTTATCGGTAATGCTAGGATTTCTGGTAAGTAGCTCATTTTTTTGATGAATTTGTACCCAACCTCCATAGTTTACCCTCATCCTTACTAACTGCTTCAATGCTGCTAGGTTATTCTGTAATCTCCTAATTCTTGTCTCTTGTCCAACGGCCTCTGCTCATATTTTTCTTGATAAGTCCAACCCTTGTAGTTTTCTCCAAGTCTAAGCTACTATTTCAATGCTTCTAGGTTATTCGGTAAGATTCTAATTGTTGCCTCTTATCTGGCAGCCTTTGTTTTCCCATAACACATTGTTCAGGGAGTCATCCAATGCCTTAAAGGAATAGCAATTTTAAAAATTTAATTAGCAATATCTTTTGGGAGCTTTTTTCTCGTAGTCCTCCTATTTGTAGCATTTAATATCCAATATCAACTGTTTTTCAGGTACCTTATTAGTGAGGGGGACTTGTTAAACAATTTTTAATCCTTGGTGATGGGTCAGTGTTTCAACCTATGATAATATCATGAATTCAACGTAAATGAACTCAAGTGTCCTTACCTATACATTAACCATCTATTGGACTACCTTTCCAGTGTTATAGCAACTGCTAGCTTCCTAAGACTCATGAAGAGTTGAAATTTGTTCCAAAGGGCACAAAGCTGGATTCCCACATAGATACTGGGATTTTTAAACTAACTTCTGACACTAATACTTTGTCAGGAATATATTCAACTTATAAACCTACACAATCCAGTGTGCATGTGGCTTTCAACAGTCCTCACAAACTAAATTACAACTCAGCAATACCAGCAAGATCATATGGCCACTCAACTAATTTACATTAGCAGCGAAATACGTCAATTTTAGTGGGAGTTGTATCATCATCAAATGATACTTCTGTGAGATATGATCCTGTGAATACATCTTTAGGTCAAAATTTTCCAACTATGGCACATTCTGGTGGAACATTGGATCTATCAAAAACTTTCACTCGGGCTGAAGAAACTAGCCTCATTTCATTGGAGGCTCTACAAATGAAATCTTCTTGTTCAACATCATCTGCTACTGAGAGAATTTATGGTTCGACTCCTTTAGCTATTTTAGTGGCTGTCAGCGGAGACATATTTTGTTCACAATTCACTACTGTGACTGAACTATCAGCTACAAATAAGTCTGATGCTGCAGTTAAGAATTTTCCAATGAACATGCCTAGCCCAGAAACAGTTGTTCCTAATGAAAATATTATTTTAACTTATGTTTCTTCCCCTGGCCTGGAACAAAATAGCTCTTTTCAGGAAACAAAGAATAGTGAATGTGTGAAGTTAATAGGTCATGTAACAATGGAAAATATGAGAAAGATAACTAAATCCGAGTAGAGAAATAAAAATCAGTAGCTGTAGCAACATGCACCATCAACTGCTACCCTGCATCCGAGCCCTAAGGCACATTTCGAATCTAAAGGGGAGGGTGTTGTTGTAATCTCACAGATCACATAAGGTTACCAATAATACATACTAAAACATATAAATATACAAAGACAAGAGACAAGAACAGATAGGATAGAACAGAATACTTTATTATAATGAGTTCATACAAAGCACAGAATTGAACTAAGTTCTTATGTGGCTCAACAGCCTAATATATACAAGTTACAAACAGTTACAAAATAACTACCTGTCGGTTCGGTGAACCGACACGACTGTTAGTTAGCCGACTTAATTAACTAGTTTAGTCGGCCGACCGACGTAGTCGGCTGATCGACTAGTCGGTCCATCGACTTAGTTGACTGACTAAGTCGGTCTTCGTTCAAGTCGACTTATGTCGACTTGCTCCTTCTACATCTCCCCCACGAACAAAACATTTCTTCGTCCCGAAGAAACAGGGAGGTACAAAAATTGGTAGTGTTGGTCGGACCCTGCAAAAGTGCTACCGAGGTGGACTGTGCAGACGGATAGTTGGTCTTCTCTGGACGCATACTTCGACTATTGCTGGGGCAGTGACGGCAAGCTGATGCTAGAAGTCTATCCATGTCTGCAAGGCTTTCTGAATGTCGATCGTTAGAGTAGTTAGACTCGACAGTACTGACATCTTTTCTGCCATGGGCATTTCTGCAATGTGCTCCATGTTGGGACCCAACATTTGGTTTTGTTCTTCTGCAGCATCAAGGAGTCTTTTCATCTGAGGGCAGATGTTGTCGACCTTATCTAAGTTTGGAAGGGCTTGCTGAACCCATTGATGAGCTTCTCATTCTAGTTTCTACAGTTTGCTATTCTCCATCACAATCTGCTCGTCAATGGTCTGCCTCATGTCGGCCTCTGTTGACTTACGTGCCTCCAAGGCCTGAATACCTTGCTTTGTCTGCCTGGTCTGGTGATAGACTTGCCCATAATGAGTAGGCCAGTCTCTTAGCACTTCCCCAGTAACAATGGATTCCTCCATATGGTCCTGTAAGACTTTGTAAGCCTCCGAAAATGCAGTGTGTTGGGTCAAGAGGAGTCAGGCAATCTCTTCCTTTTGTTCTGCTTTAGTCTCTTGGAGATGTGTCTGTATGGTCGACACCAGGCCTTCAAAAAGCTGGTATGCCCTTTCCAGAGGTCGATCTGTAGCGTCTTCGACCGGGCCTAGAACGACAGATTGTGCAAGAGACCTGCATTTGCCGAGAAACTCGACTTGTTCTACCTCCTTGTCTTTGAGCTCTTTACTTTTGGTGACCGTCCTCTTCTTTGACTCTTTGGCCAAGGTTTTGAGCAGTTGGCCGACCTCTGAGTCGGTTAGCGAACTTGCATCTTTTAGGCTAATCTTCAGGCCGGCTGTTCTATGGTGGTCTTTCTTTTTCTTCTGGGTGTCTGCCTGTTGTTCGTGGGTCCCTGCAGTAGTTGAAGTTGGATCTGTGGTTGGGGGAACGGAGGCTGAGGGTTTTTCTAGTTGGTTAGGAGGTATAGACGTCGGAGTTGTTTCTTTTTGAGGAGGAGGTATGGGGGATGGTGGTTTTTCTCTATTTGAGGAGGTGGTAGGACCTCTTCCGGCTGTGAGGCTGAAGGTGGCTTTGGCTGTGAATCAGGGGGTGGCGGGGGTGGTGGGGATGATGGTGGTGGAGGTGGAGATGGATTGGGGGAATGGTCAGGGGTCAAAAGGGTGACGGGACTGCATGGTGGACTTTGGTCGGAAGAGATGCTTGCTTCCGATGGTGACATGGGTAGGTCATTCTGTATCTCGGGAGCGACAGCCTCGGTGACAGACTTACTGTGTCCTATAATGTCGCCCTCTTCATTGGACCTGATAAATGTTGTTGTTTCCTGGGCATAAACCTGTTTGTTTGCTTTGAGAGGAGCCGTTGTCCTTATTGTCTGTGCCGACTGGAACAGTGCAGGCAGCATTACGAAGAAGGCTTTAAGCTCAGCATCCTTGTCGACCCTGGCTCTGAGTGCTTCTGAAATTGCTCTTTGATATTCTTCCATGGGGCCGCCCAACTGTTCTGCTGCACCATGTTCTTCGACTACGCAAGTCGGAGATGGAGGAGGGGGGGTCGACACAAGGTCGGCGACGTTTTCAGGCGTTTGTTCTGTTTTGGCTTTCTTGGGATGACCTTCTGGAGCACCGGCCTCAAGATATCATTGAAAGTGGGTTTCAACCGACACTTTATTAGCGCGGGCATCTTCGACAATGTCGACAGCCGTGGCTGCTAGTTCCTCATCATCGTCGGACGAGTCAAGAATAATCTTGCACTTACCCCTGCCTGATTGTTGTTTCTGAGTCTTGAGTCTTTTCCTGGTGACGGCTATCTCCTTAGCCAGCTTCCTGATGTTGCTTTTGGATAGGGCATACTCAGGGTCGTCACCTTCGACTTCACCTGTCAGTTCTTGAGTGGGTTTGACGATTGCTGGCACCGGAGGAGTTGTCTGTTGTACTGTCGGCTGTGTTTGTTCTGTTGGTTGTTGTTGTTCTGTTGGTTGGGAGTTGGCTACCTTTGCAGTCGAAGGTTTGATAGTTAAGTGTACCCAACTAGTGGTCACGGTCGGGGTATCCTCCAACACAAATGTACTAATGTACAGATTAAGTTCGTAGTCCTCCTCCTTCTCCTGGTCTGTCAGCGGTTCGATGGTAGAGAAGTTGACCTGTTTGGCGGCCTCCGGAATTGGTACCTTTGTTCCTGCCTGTCGGGTCAACTCGCTGAAAATCTGTTCAACTGTTGGGTAGTAGTCGAGGTCCTGTGCTTTGGGATCTTGACCTCTCATGTACCATACTGATGTATGGTCAAGTGCTAACTGGATATGTGAGTCGGCAGGGAGGTTTCGTCGGATGTTCTGGGGCACCCTCCACCTCGTCGTCCGAACCTTTAACTGCTAGAACCAAGTCTCCAAGAAGACTTTCCCCTGTGCCAACTCATGCAGGGTGCCTTTTTGTGAGAAGGGTTTGAAGCGGTGCATTTGGAACTTGGTCGGCTCCCGGAAGACTGGACTACCTTCCGGACAAAAATGATACATGACTATCCAGATAATCAAGGAAGGGAATTTGATGATACCTCCCGTCTCCTGACACCGTTCGTAGATGGTTTTAACCATGTCGGTGACATAGTCTCCCCATCGGTAGACTCTTCCGTTGGTGGCGATTGTGTCGACCGCCTCCAGCATCTCCAATTTAAGGTCGCTGCTTCGACCGGCCAAGGTAAGGGTGATTGCGATGATTTTTGCCACAATTTGTGGTGTCCGGGTCGCAATCTGTCCTATCATTAATCCTTTAGAGTTTTTCCCAGTCGGTGTGCCTGTAAGTTCTTGGACGAGTCCCTCCTTGATCCCAATTGGGACAGGGTCACCTTTGTTTGACAGACCCGTAAGCATCGAAATAACATCCCCGGTGATGTCAATCAGCTAGTCGAAGTAGAATCAGCTGTGGTGGTAACGACTGATAATAAATTTAACAGCTGCTTCCTTTATCCCACCGAAGCTGGCCATCAATGGGGCATTAGGGTACTGGAGAATGCTTCTTTTCCAGACTTTCTCAGCGGCCTGTGTCATTTTACTTCCTTCATATGCCCACTCTTGGATTTCTGCCCAGAGTTTCTGAAATGGACCCTCCTGGACTTTGGCATTTTTGATATGCTTCAGTCTTTGGACCAATAGTGTGTCCTCTGCTTGGAGTTCTTGTTCTTTTGCCGCAGCTCGGGTGAGTTTGGGTGCCATGATGTTGGACTGGTCGGAGTTTTGATAGGGTTCGTGGGTTCTGGTCGATGGGGGATGTGATGGCTCTGTGTGTAAGGGGTGTGGTAAATGAACCTTCGATGGTCCATTATTTATAGGCGTGGGGATGGTGGAGTGTCGAACTGGTTGTATTAATGGTGGACTTGACAGTCCAACTGCAATACTCGAGTGCGATTCGGTGAATCTGGTTCAGCGCTCGAGGCCATTAATGTGTGATGGGACTCTCGAGGTCGACGGTCGGTGTCGGGGATGAAAATGGTCGGCATGATTGGTCGATGAGGATGGTTGATGAAAATGATTACGGTTGTCGAATGGGTGAGTTGCTGTCATGCTGGTTGTTTATGAGTGTTTTGTTTTGATATTTGGGATTTTTCTAACTTTTTATAGGTGTGGATTGACAGTTACGGTCGTTACATAGTTTTTTTTGTTTTTTTTTAATCAGTTTCTGTACCGTTTAAGTCGGGCTCCATTGACGAGCTTCCGAAATACTAGGCCCTGTAATGTTTTTAGTCGGACTAAACCATTGGGGTGGATTTCTTTGACAACAGGTCCCATCCATTCTGTGTGCAGTTTCTTTGGTTTTCCTTTTACTCGACTGTTATAGAGTAAAGCAAGGTCACCGGCCGACAAGTTTTTGTTCTTGATGTTACGGTCGTGCCAGGATTTTTGCTGTTGTTTTTGGATTTCCTCGTGTTGAATAGCCATAACTCTATGTTCTTCCATCTTACTGAGTTGGAACAGTCGATCCTTTCTTGCATGCTCGACATCGATATGTAGTAGTTGAGCTACAATAGGTGCCTGCTATCGGAAGTGTAGGGGAACGACTGCTTCTTATCCATATACCAGTCGAAAGGGAGTTTGGTCGGTCGACCATTTATACGCAGTCCTGTATGCCCATAATACTGCTGGGATTTTCTCGTCCCAGTCATCTTTGTCGGTATTGCATATTTTAGTCAATCCTTTGGTCAGTGTTTTATTAAAAGCTTCAATTGCACCATTCGACTGAGGATGGTATGCTGTACTTCGTCTGTGGTCAATGTGAAACTGGTCAGTTAAGTTTCTGATGGTTTTGTTAATGAAGTGTGATCCCTGGTCGCTGATCAATGTGAGTGGACATCCAAATCGAGTAATGATGTTTTCATATATGAATTTAGCAGCTACCTCACTTGAACATGTCTCGACAGGTTCAGCTTCTGCCCATTTAGTGACATATTCCACTGCAGTGATAATATATCTTGCACCTGATCATCGGGATGGGACAGGGAATGGGCTTATGAAGTCTATAGCCCAAATTTCAAATGTGAGGCTAGGGTTTACAGAGATCAGGGGAATTTCTGTGCTCGACAGTGGTCGACCAAGTCGTTGACATCTATCACATTGACTAACAAAATTTTTACAATCTCTGTGAAGTGTCGGCCACCATAATCTAGACTGTTGGATTTTCTTAGCAGTTGTGTCGGCTTGAAAATGTCCTCCTGCAAGGCCATAGTGGGCTTCGTGCATGATTTGGTCTCGTTCATGGTTGAGTACACATCTTCTAAGGACATCGTCTAACCCTATTTTATATAGAAATCCATTGATGAGGCTGTAAGGGGCAGCCTTCATAGCTAGGATTTGCTTCTTCTTAGTGTTCAGGCCTTCTGGTGCCTGGCCTGTCTCCAAGAACTGAGCAATCTCCTCCAGTTCTTCTGGTACCGCTTCTATACGAAATAGGTGTGCGTCCGGCAAGTCGTCGTCGACTCCGGTCGGTTCCTCTCCTGTGTCGATACGGGATAGGTGGTCAGGCCCGACATTGAGCTTTCCTGGTCGGACTACTACTTCAAACTCAAACTCTTGAAAAAGAAGTAGCCATCGACAAATTCTTCCATGATGAAGGGGTTTATTAACAAGGTATTTCAACGCTTGATGGTTGATGTAAAATATGAAGGGGTTGGCTAACAGGTAATGTCGATACTTTTGAAGGGCAAAGACCATACCTAGGGCTTCCCTCTTGGTGGTCGAATAGTTCTTTTCAGCCTTATTGAGTTTTTGACTGCTGTAAACTATGGGGTAGTCCATTCCATCATCTCCTGGTTGAGTCAGGATTGCACCAATTGCTATTCCTGATGCGTCAATATGCACATGAAACTTGGTCGACCAATTGGGAAATTTAAGTATGGGTGCTTCGACCAGTTTTCTCTTCAGTTTATCGAAGGATAGTTGGCATTCCTCTGTCCACTTAAATTCTTGATCTTCTTTTAGCAGCTCTTCCAGAGGGTAGGTCATGTCTGAGTAATGTCGGATAAACTTCCTATAATACCCTGTATGTCCCAATAACACCTGAACTTGTTTAGGGTTTATTGGAGGCTTCAAGTCGAGGATGATTTTAATCTTAGCAAAATCAACCTTAATACCATCTTTGCAAACAACATGTCCTAGGAGTATCCCTATGGGGGTCATAAAGATACATTTCTTAATGTTTAATGAGAGTTGTATTTGTCGACATCTTTCCAACATAAGTCGGAGCCATGTGCAGTGATCCTTTAGGGTGGAATATATAGTCCAATCGTCGAAGTAGACTGCCATAGTTTTATATATGTATTCTTGGAAAGTTTTGACAACAATTCTGGAAAAGACTGCAGGTGCATTCTTTAGTCCAAAAGGCATAACCCTGTAATTAAAAGAGCCAAATTCACAGACAAATGTAGTTTTCTTCTGGTCTTCCTTTGCTATAGGTACTTGGTTGTATCCTGAAAATCCATCTGTAAATGAGTAGCATT
>LPNX011076821.1:52295-67963 GCA_001517045.1 Pseudotsuga menziesii
AAAAGTTTCAAAGAAGGAAATGTAAGGAAATGAATATATAATTAATTTAAGGTTACAAATTTAAAAAAAGTTGTAGAGATTCCTTACATTTCCAAAAGTTCAAAAATGAGTCTAAATAGTCCACTTAGTACTCATTATCAATTAATTATATGGTTTTACATTGTATTTTATTCCAAAAATTACATACCATATTTATACATTCATTTAATGCATATAAGAAGATAAAAGATAGAACATATCTCATGCATTGTTGGCCTGTAAGAGATTATTTCAGTTAATCATAATTGAGTTAGTAATACAAACTTACAAAAAAAATGAATTGAGAAATCAAATTTCTTATAGTTCAATGTCACTCACTTATGACCAAACACGTACTACCCTTAATACCACTTAGCACTCATTAGCAATAATTTTTGTGTTTTTAAACAATTGCAACTTTAATTATATGGGGCTTTATTTCAAAAATTACATACTGCATTGATAAACTCCTCTTATTAATGAATATACGCAAATAAAAGTCAATAATTTATTTCATGCTTTGTTGGCTTATATGAGATTATTGCAATTATAAACTATTAACTTAAGAATACACATTTACAAAACTTTGTGCGTGCCTTGTTGGCTTTTATGAGATGATTTTAATTACAAATATTTGATTTAAGAACACAAATTTAAAAAATATTTTGAATGGGGAAATCAAGTGGTGTATGATGCAAAAAAATGTCAAACTAAAGGCAATCATAAATAATATTAATAATTATATTTAAATATCATTGTTAATTCTCATATATCTATAAAAGTTATAAAAACATACAAATTAATTCATCAAAAAATGTGTCCAACTTGTATTGAAATATTGCAATGTACCCGTTGACAAATTTCTAAAAATTAATATCTTCACCTACTATCAAGAACTCAATGTTCTATTGAACATTCGAATGTAGTTGCGTTTCTCTTTGATACGATGAAGTGTCTTAAAAAGGGGGAATAGAACTTGGACAAGCCAAGTATCATGTTCATGTCCTATATAAGCCTGTGTTAAGATATAATTTGACCGATATCTGGGGAATTGAGAAGAAAGCTTTGATGTATCTATTAGCAATACATTTGATTCTTCGTACTTATTTCCATATTGGGACCACACATCACTTAACATTTTCTCATAAAATTGTATCATACTACATTATTTGAATTTTGTTTGCAAGTGACAATGAGACCTATCCCATATGAATTCAAAGTCACTTGTATCGGTATTTGATTTTTCAACTACTTGTTGAATGTTTTTACATTGTATTTTATTCCAAAAAATACATATCACATTTATACATTCATTTAATGCATACAAGAAGATAAAAGATAAAGCGTATCTCATGCTTTGTTGGCTTATATGAGATTATTTCAATTAATCGTAATTGAGTTAATAATACAAATTTACAAGAAAATGAAATGAGAAATCAAATATCTTATAGTTCAATGTCACTCACTTATGACCAATCTCGTACTACCCTTAATACCACTTATCACTCACTAGCAATTAATTTTGTGTTTTAAAACAATTGCAACTTCAATTATATGGGGTTTTATTTCAAAAATTACATATTGCATTGATAAACTCCTCATATTAATGAATATAGGCTAATAACAGTCAATAATTTATTTCATGTCTTGTTGGCTTATATGATATTATTGCAATTATAAACTATTAACTTAAGAATACACATTTACAAGAAGTTATAGATTGGGAAATCAAATGCCTATACCTTTCAAAATCATTCATCTATGACTCATCATGCTTTAATCTAAATTCTAGTACACTTAGCACTGATTATCATTGAAGTAATATTTTTTGTAAGAAATGTGCTTTTATATAGAGGGAGGTTTAATTCAAAATTTATGTGTCACTTGTATTAATGCATATAGATCAATAAAACTAAAGAGAACTTCGTTCCTTGTTGGTTTTTATGAGATGTTTTAAATTACAAATAATTGATTTAAGAGTATGTAATTTAAAAAATATTTTGAACAGAGAAATCAAGAGTTGTAATGCACTTGTATTAATACATATAGATAAATAAAACTAAAGAGAGTTTCTTGCATGCCTTGTTGGCTTTTATGAGATGATTTAAATTACAAATAGTTGATTTAAGAGCACAAATTTAGAAAATATTTTGAATGGGGAAATCAAGTTTTGTATGATGCAAAAACTTGTCAATCTAAAAGCAATCATAAATAATACTAATAATTGTATTTATATATCATTGTCAATTATCATCTGTCTATAAAAGTTATAAAATCATACAGATTAAGTCACCAAAAAATATGTCTGACTTGTATTGAAATATTGTAATGTAATCGTTAACAAATTTCCATAAAATAATATCTTCACTTAATACAAAGAACTCAATGTTCTATCGAACATTCGAATGTAGTTGTGTTTCTGTTTGATACGATGAAGTGTCTTTAAAAAGGGGAATAGAACTTGGACAAGCCAAGTATCATGTTCATGTCCTATATAAGCCTTTATTAAGATACAGTTTGACCGGTATCCAAGGAATTGAGAAGTAGGCTTTGATGTATCTATTAGCAATACATTTGATTCTGTGTACTTATTTCCATATTGGGACCACACATCGCTTAGCCTTTTCTCATAAATCTGTATCATACTACATGATTTGGATTTTGTTTGCAAGTGACAATGGGACCTATCCCATATGAATTCAAAGTCACTTGTATCAATATTTGATTTTTCAAGTACTTGTTGAATGTACTTGTTAGTAACATTTGATGTCCATATCGCAACATCATAATGTTTTAGGCAGTATTTTATGATCAGCAAAATGTGTAAGTGGACTATCAAAGAAAGAGCACAAAATTCCATCATCAACCTGTTAAAAAATAACAAATATAAATTAGTGAGAATGTAATATCAAAATAAAATAACCATGAATTTAGTTAAAACAATATAAACTAATTAAAAATCATTTTAAATATGAAAATCAACTTAGCTAAGTCATGATATTTAAGCATGTTGAGTAATAGAATTTATGTAGAATAGAAAGATACATAATACTAAATAATATAGTGCAAAAAAAAAATTGCATACCTTGTCTTCAGCCGTCTTAGAATTCCCACATTTTTGTTTCTTTAATTTATTTGTGGCAATTAGGAATTGTCTTGCAAATCGCACAGAATCAATGAATGGAGTTTTGAAGAACATTGTGTTTGCACAATTTAACTGGCAGCAAATACGAATCACCACACTGGGAGCAACTAATGGATCTAAGAATCGAGCATTACGTTCTTTGTACTTCTGTTTTGCCTCCCCAGATACACTGAATTTAGGATTTGCTAATATTTCTTTTGCTGCTTGAATGGTGTGTTGCCCATCAACTATCCAACAATTGATGTTCTTGGCATTTATATCCATTTCATTCATGATTTTCACAGGGTTTCCAATCGGATCAAACTCTTTTGTATCAAATGGAATCAAAAGAGCATCAGGCAATGATGCTTGAAATTTCTGTAGGAATGATTTTATTAATACTCGAACATTTAAATCATCCCGTGATCTCAATTTATATAACTTGGGTGCTTCTATACATCTTTGAACATCCACCTTCATGCTAAAAGAGTTTGAAAATAAATAAATGTCCTTAAAATTTTCATGGATTTCATCGCATTGGTTAGCAAGCTTCTCTATCTGAGAATCTTCTTTTTGGGATTTTACAAACTTTGTAGTAGGCATGAACTCACTTTATTTAATGCTCTGTTCTAGGTCAATTAAATATACCCTTCTCAAAGCAAGCAATTGAGCCTCGGGTTTATCATCTGGTATTTTATCAAGTAGTTTACCTCTTTGTTGCAAATAAAGAAACACAGATGATGTTTTCTTACATCTCACATAGCGATATTTTCATAACGTTGGTAATACGTTGTACAAGATCTACACAACTCTTTAGACCAGATTCATTGAAGCTCTCAAAACTGTCCAACTTAAACTATGACTTTTTTATTGATTCTAGAAATTCTTTATTAGTATCAATCAAATCTGGTCTAAATTTTGTGTACTCAACTTGGCAAGAAAATAATTTCACTTCATTTTCTTCAGTTACCTCCATTTGAAAATCGATCTGACAATGATTGTGAGCATAGCAACTAACAATTATCCCTAGCCTTTGTATATCATTTACATCCATGGATCCAAATAGATACATATCTGGAAACATATTCATGGGACTTTCAATCTTAACATACCAATCTTCGACATACTCATATGCAGTAAATGTTTTGAACTTTCTAATCATTTCAAAATTAGAACCCATTGTTGAATTTATAATCTGAGTTGAATGACACTTTTGTTTTTTGAATGCTGATTGTGGCATTTTACTTGCTTTGGAGACGACAGCTTCTAAAAACAATAATAAGCAATTATTACTATAAATAAAATGAAATCAAAATCACAAATATCATCATATAGTCTTCTAATCTAACCATTTAGAAATGAGAGAATAATATTTAAAACCACCATACCACATGGGGGAGACATTGTTTGTGTGTCATTTGCATTTCGTTTTTTCTTCAAATTGTTCCTTAGAATTGTAGTTGCACCAAAGTCCATAGCTTCTAAAAACAATAATAAATAGTTGTGACTATAAGTTTAAATTATTTTAAAAATACATGAAATAATGAGCATTATCAAACAATATTCTATTACATGTCTTTTATTCACATGCACAAGAATAATAAGGGTCATGTGTTATGGAAACATATTAAATACTTAAAGATAAATAAAAATTCATTGCATCTAGCATAAGTAGAGGCTCATTAAGAAGGAAAATTTTCCTTCTCAGAAATGCTAGAAGGAAATGCTTATGCTAGAAGGAAAGCTAGCAGTCGCTAGCTTTTCTTGATCTTCTGCCATCTGCTTATTTCAAAATAGAGCACATGACACAAGCTCAAGGTATAAGCTAGCAACCACCAATCACCATTGATAGGGTTTTTCTATTGTAAAACTAGTGACTGCTAGCTTTCCTTCTAGCATAATCATGTGTGCTTATCCTAGAAGGAAATGCTTATGATAGAAGGAAAACTAGCAGTCGCTAGCTTTCCTTGATCTTGTGCCATGTACTTATTTCAAAATAGAGCACAAGGCACAAGCTCAAGGTATAAGCTAGCAACCACCAATCACGATGGATAGGATTTTTCTATTGTAAAACTAGTGACTGTTAGCTTTCCTTCAAGCATAAGCATGTGTGCTTATCATAGAAAAAAATGCTTATGCTAGAAGGAAAGCTAGTAGTCGCTAGCTTTCCTTAATCTTTTGCCATGTGCTTATTTCAAAATAGAGCACATGGCACAAGCTCAATGTATAAGCTAGCAACGACCAATCACCATGGACAGGGTTTTTTCTATTAGAAAGCTAGCGACCGCTAGCTTTCCTTCTAGCATAAGAATCTGTGCTTATCCTTGAAAAATATTCTTATACTAGAAGCTTTCCTTGATCTTGTGCCATGTGCTTATTTCAAAATAGAGCACATGGCACAAGCTCAAGGTATAAGCTAGCAACCACCAATCACCATGGACAAAGTTTTTTCTATTGCAAAGCTAGCGACTGCAAGCTTTCCTTCTAGCATAAGCATGTGTACTTATCCTAGAAGGAAAAATGCTTATGCTAAGAGGATAGCTAGCAGTTGCTAGCTATCATTGATCTTGTGCCATGTGCTTATTTCAAAATAGAGCACATGGCACAAGATGAAGGTATAAGCTAGCAACCACCAATCACCATGACCAGGGTTTTTCTGTTGAAAATCTAGCGACTACTAGCTTTCCTTCTAGGATAAGCATGTGTGCTTATGCTAGAAGGAAATGCTTATGCTAGAAGGAAATGTTTATGCTAAAAGAAAAGCTAGCAGTCACTAGCTTTTCTTGATCTTTTTCCATGTGCTTATTTCAAAATAGAGCACATGGCACAAGATCAACATATAAGCTAGCAACCACCAATCACCATGGCCAGAGTTTTTCTATTGGGACTACTAGCTTTCATTTTAGCATAAGCATGTGTTCTTATGCTAGAAGGAAAGCTATCAGTCGCTAGATTTCCTTGATCTTGTGCCATGTGCTTATTTCAAAATAGAAGACAAGGCACAAGCTCAAGGTATAAGGTAACAACCACCAATCACCATGGCTAGTGTTTTTCTATTGAAAAGCTAGCGATTACTAGCTTTCCTTCTAGGATAAGTATGTGTGCTTATGCTAGAAAGAAAGCTAGCAGTCGCTAGCTTTCCTTGATCTTGTGCCATGTGCTTATTTCAAAATAGAGCACATGGCACAAGATCAACGTATAAGCTAACAACAACAAATCACTATGGCTAGGGTTTTTTTATTGGAAAGTTAGCGACTGCTAGCTTTCCTTCTAGCATAAGCATGTGTGTTTATGCCAGAATGAAATGCTTATGCTAGAAGAAAAACTAACAGTCGCTAGTTTTATTTGATCTTGTGCCATGTGCTTATTTCAAAATAGAGCACATGGCAAAAGATCAAGGTATAAGCTAGCAAACACCAATCACTATAGCCAAGGTTTTTCTATAGCGACTGTTAGCTTTCCTTCTAACATAAGCATGTGTAATTATGCTAGAAGGAAATGGTTATGCTAGAAGGAAAGCTAGCGGTCGCTAGCTTTCCTTGATCTTGTGCCATGTGCTTATTTCAAATTAGAGCACATGGCACAAGCTCAAAGTATAAGCTAGCAACCACCAATCTACATGCCCAGAGATTTTCTATTGTAAAGCTAGAGATTGTTAGCTTTCCTTCTAGCATAAGCATGTTTGCTTATGGTAGAAGGAAATGATTACGCTAGAAGGAAAGTTAGCAGTCGCTAGCTTTCCTTTAATCTTATGCTATGTGCTTATTTCAAAATAGAGCACATGGCACAAGCTCAAGGTATAAGCTAGCAACCACCAATCACCATGCCCAGGGGTTTTTCTATTGGAAAGCTAGCGACTGTTACCTTTCATTCTGGCATAAGCATGTGTGCTTATGCTAGAAAAAAAGCTAGCAATAGATAACTTTCCTTGATCTTGTTCCATCTGCTTATTTCAAAATAGAGCACATGGCACAAGCTAAAGGTATAAGCTAGCAACCATCAATCACCATGGACAGGGATTTTCTATTGGAAAGCTAGCGACTGTTAGCTTTTCTTGATCTTGTTCTATGTGCCTGTTTCAAAATAGAGCACATGGCACAAGATCAAGGTATAACCTAGCAACCACCAATCACTATGGCCAGGGTTTTTCTATAGCGACTACTAATTTTCTTTCTAGCATAAACACGTGTGCTTATGCTAGAAGAAAAGTTAGCAGTCGCTAGCTTTCCTTGATCTTGTGCTATGTGCTTATTTAAAAATAGAGCACATGGCACAAGCTCAAGCTATAAGCTAGCAACCACCAATCACCATGCCCAGGGTTTTCTAATGGCAGTCACTGCTAGCTTTCCTTCTAGCATAAGTATGTATTCTTATGCTAAAAGGAAATTTAGCAGTCACTAGATTTCCTTGATCTTGTGACATGTGCTTATTTCAAAATAGAGTGCATGGCACAAGCTCAAGGTATAAGCTAGCAACCACCAATCACCATGCCCAGGGTTTTTCTATTGGAAAGCTAGTGACTGCTAGCTTTTATTCTAGCATAAGCATGTGTGTTATGCTAGAAGAAAAGCTAGCATTCCTTCAAAATAGAGCACATGGCACAAGCTCAAGGTATAAGCTAGCAACCACCAATCACCATGGACAAGGTTTTTCTATTGGAAAGCTAGCGACTGTTAGCTTTTCCTTCTAGCAGAAGAATATGTGTTTATGCTAGAAGGAAATGCTTATGCTAGAAGTAAAGCTAGTAGTCGCTAGCTTTCCTTGATCTTGTGCCATGTGCTTATTTCAAAATAGAGTACATGGCACAAGCTCAAGGTATAAGCTAGCAACCATCAATCACCATGCCCGGGATTTTTCTATTGGAAAGCTAGCTTTTTCTATTAAAAACATTAATATAAAAACAATAATATTTTAATAATATTATTATTAAATTTATGCCAATGCATTGTGCAAGTTGAGATTTTAAGATTATATCAACATATAATTGAGTCGCTAAGAAAATTGTAAAAGAAAAAAAAAAGCAGATTCAATGAACGCCACCAATTAATTTTTGAGAGACTAGTTCGACGGTCAATATATAACATAGAGAAGGGAAACGGTCATCAGCTGAGTACTTCGTAGAAGGGCGGCCTAATGTCGAAAGTTTGCAAGGTTGCATGCTCAATCTATGTATTTAACGAGTACCCACTTGGCTTTTTCTATACGATCCACTGATTTTCTCTATAGTTCCGACAAAACAGCATTATTGGTAAATCAGATAAGCTCATTTTTTCCCATAAAATGATTAGTTCCAGCTCAGAACGTGGAAAAGTCTACACGAATATGCAAGTTCTTACGTCATTGGCAATAAAAATGATTCCATAGTGATCATAATTGATCGTACTAACATATTATTAGATTTCTAACATTGCAAAATGTGAAACTTAAGAAGGGGTAGTTAAGTGCTTCATTTTTATAAAAAACATCTTTAAATTTAATTAGATATCATAATTAATCTATCTAATTTTGAAGATTTAAAGGTTTTTAAGGCTTTAGATCAATGCAAACAAGACCAAATCTCCGAAAGGAAGGTTCCGTCACCTTAATCATCGTTGTAGGACTATGTTTTCAAATCGACGGCTTGAAATTTTGTATCCCTATCACCGTTGACGTCTGAATTTTTTCTCCATCTGTAAAATACGTTTTTAAATGGAAAAAACGTCCTACAAGACGTCAAATTCCAGGCCTACTTACACTTATATAAAGATGAACGCGTGAGGTGCACCAACCTTAGCAGAACCTGATAGAGGTGTACATCATTTCCTCCCTGCACAAAAGACACTACTTACCGGGAACATTTTTTTCTACCTAAACAACTTCTTTGTCAAAGACCTACACTCTGGTAAAATAATGAGGCTACCGCGGTATTAACCTGGTACTACTGTCAAGAGTCGATTCCAGGTTGAAGTGCCATAGCCGCAGCTAATCATTGCTTTACGCTCTGGTGCCACTCACCACTCGTAGCCTTACATTTCTTGTGTCAGGTCCCATACCTTCCCGTACGTGTAGGGTGTATGTTAAATGTGTTGAAGGTGACTCGGTTATGCGTCGAAGTGGCTTCCAATATGTGGAAAATGGGGCACATGGCACAAACATAGAGTAAATTAAAAGAAGGGATCCACATTGGTTCCCAAACAGCAGAGAAGTAATCGATCGGTTACCAAAAAGAAAGTAAGCCATCTATTTCCTTTTCCTTTGGAAGGAAGGTGAAAAGGCTTTAATGCTTCTCAGGCAATTTAAGGACGTTCTATACTACTTTTGAACAATTTAAGGACATTCTTGGTCATACCTCTTGATGTAAACACAATGGTCAGCTTCTAGCCCGCTAAAACCATGCTCCAACATAAATGCATCAAATTTATTATACCATTAGTGAGGTACATGTTGTAGCCCATGGAGGCTCTTCTTCAACCTGCAAACTAAGGTGTCTTTAGCTAAGTGAATTCATTTAAGTGGTCTGCAACTAAAGCGCCCTCCTAGTTCACTAAGTGAATCCCACATGATAATATTAATTGATTATCATTTTTATAGATGAATAACCATTTAAATTGTTTTGGACGAATACTAAAAAATAAATTAATAATGTTTTATTTTTTTAATTTATAATGATTACTATACTATTTAGTTTTAAACAAATTTTTGTTATAGTAAGACCAAATGGAATGTTATAAGTTTAATTTATAATCAATTTTTTCTTTTATGGTGTACTTTGCATTTTTCATTGGTAATAGCAAGCAATTGCTAAAGTGGTATTGTTATAGTAAAGACCAAATGGAATGTTATAAGTTTAATTTATAATCAGTTTTCCTTTCTTTTATGGTGTACTTTTGCATTTTTCATTTGTTTTACAATGCCATTCATTTGTTCCACGCATTGCTCTTCCATACACTCTCTAATTAAACACTCATAAGGTTGATCTTCTCATTGAGAAATGGCTCCCCACTAAAGGCATCGAGATATATTCCTTTGCTGGATGACATATAGTAAGCTAAATTTCTTACATATACCTCATATTCCTTGCTCAAAGTATACACCTTCATCAATTATGTCCTTTTATTTATATTTTCTGGGTAGTCACATCATTTTCTTGCTCAACATTTCATATTCTCCCATGGTCACTACTCTATAATATATATTCTTCACCATTCACTAACCACTACACTTTTGTTGACCATCGAGCAAGTATCCCGATATGTTTTATTTTCTTGGTTCTGTATACACTTTCTTTTTTTGGATTTTATCACTTTAGAGAGTGAATTTATCCACGCATTTGATTGATTCCACTAATCTAGCCATAGCTATAGGCATGGAAACATGAAGTTATCCTTAGTTATCAGTCTAACAAGAAAGATATAGAGATCTCACTATAAAAATTATTAGAGTAATAACTAACACTTAGTAGAAATGTAAGTGCATAGTTTAGAAATGTCATTAGAGTGAAAAAGAGATGCATAATTTAAAATTTAATTTCTTGTCAAAGTTGGTGTTTCTTTCAACATTTTCTATTGTTGTGACAGTGATAATAAAATATGCAATTTTATATTTTAGGTTTAAAATTACCACTATCTTGCATTTTCTTATATAATATCACTCTTGAAATCATTTTTAAAGGTAATTAAGTTATTATTCACAATATAATATTTTCATTAAGTATCAAATTAAAATAACATTTCGAGTATTTTTTTATTAGAATTATGTTCATTCTTCTTGCATATAACTTTACCCATGCCACTCACTGTGAGAGGTAAATAAATTTATGCTTTTAAATTTCTCCAAATCAGCACAAAAGTTCATTCCATAAACAAAAACTTAAATATTCCTCACACTTTCCATTGATTCCCAATCGAAACATGGATTAACTGAGATTTGGATAGACCGCCTTTCCTAACCATGAATAGGATGCTTTGGAGGAAACCCAACATGATGAGTAGTATACATGTGTTTTGACCATAATTTTGGTGCTAGAACTAAGGGTGTAATGATCCAAAAATAAAAATAGGGCCAAAACATCCAAGAAAATGTGCTTGACAGGAAATGGTGGAAGAACCTAGCAAATATAATGGCCTGTAAGAAACCTGTGGTAATGGCCATAGGACGTTTAGACCAAAAAAAATCCTTGCGAATTGCACCCTCCTTGGTTAGATTAAGGCTCGCCCACCGACCTTCCTTTCGTCGGTCACTTCTTATTTCAGACACCTCCTGGATTATGCACATTTAGAGGATCTTAAACAGGGCAGGAAGATCCGCGATTGTGCGATTCAAAATGGGTTTCAAGGACATGTTTATGTGGTTAATTCTCTTGTGTCCATGTATTCCAATTGTAGGGTTGAGGTTGATCGACATTTTTTTTTAAACGTGTAACAGAATTGTGGTCTCGTGGAATTGACTGATTGATGGGCATGAACCTATAGGATATGGTAGCAAGGCCTTACACAACAAGTGGTATATCCCTTGACAGAATTATTTTAGTGATGATAAAATCGTAGCTTTTATGGGAATAATTTTTTAGTGGACTTCCCTTTGAAAAATCAAATGTAGTGAAGCTAAAGAGATGCAAATTTATGCAGGTGATCTTGTTTGAATGGCTAGTTTCAAATGATGTTGTTTTCTTATGAATACAGTTTGAATGGTTGATTTCAAATGTTGTTGTTTTCATATGAGAACAGATTCATATTTCCGTATGATATATGATGATATCAGCATAATACTAGGATGAGTTGTACTTAACAGTTTCTTTATAATATGTACTCCATAAGTCAGCTATTTTAAAGATATTACAGCTACCTCTATTGATTTATGGCTTGAAGGCTCCTTTCTTTCTCTGAACGCTCATTTCTTTCTGTGGTACCATTTTCAGGAGTAGACAGTTGAGATTTTGAGTTAATGCAGGCCGTTAGACTTATTTCCATGATTGCTTACAAGAATAAGGCATTCATTTATTGAACAATTAATGAAGAAGATTATGACCGGTTTTTCATAGACAAGATGTCATCCAGAAAGTTATACCCACAACCACCTGTGGGATCTTCATCTTCAGCCTCCTTATTTAACAACGTCGGCCTCGATCATCTCAAGGCAAAGGAAGAAAAGTTTAACCATCATGATTCTGAAGCAAATCACCAGACTCTGGTTCTTGGGCTTGGAGCACTAGGGGTGGGCATGCTAATTCTCATAGTGTTCTTTGTGTATTTGTATTACAGCCGTGTGAAGAGCAACAAAACCAATCCATATGATTTTTCGGGTGCTAGGATTCAGAGGTTCCGTTACAGGGAATTGAAGGGTGCTACGAGCTCGTTTGACGATTCAATGAAACTGGGGAAAGGAGGATTTGGGGTTGTTTACAAAGGAGTTTTGCGTAATGGCAAGGAAGTGGCTATCAAGAAGCTCGATGTCTCGTCCCTGCAAGGTGAACTAGAGTTTCAAAACGAGCTTGCCATTGTAGGTGGGTTGCGTTCTCCTTTCATCGTTAGCCTTTTGGGCTACTGTGCAGATGGTAAGAGGAGGCTCCTCGTTTATGAACATATGCAGAACAGGAGCCTGCAGGAGGCTTTGTTTGAGAAAGATGATTTGCCTTTGTCTTGTAAGCTGGATTGGGAGAAAAGATTCAGTATTATCGTTGATGTTGCTCAGGCTCTTGCCTTTCTGCACCTTGAATGTGATCCGCCTATCATTCATGGAGATGTAAAGCCCAGCAATGCTATTGGATAGCGATTTCAAAGCTCGTATTGCGGACTTTGGGCTTGCAAGGCTGAAGAGCGATGATATGCATCTATGTCATGATATGTTCAGTCAAGACCTTGGAAGGAGCCAAGAGCTAGTGGGTAGAAGCCAAGACCTTTTGAAAAGCCAGGACCTTGCCAGGATCGTTGGGTCAAAATCTGAATTAGCTTCTGATGATGAAAGTAAAATGAAATCCAAGCACAGATATCATGGTGATGGAAGCATTGGCCGAAAGATGGATATCGTTGCTATAGACATTGATGAGCCCACAAAAGAGCAACCTGAATCCTCAGCCCAGGATGTAGATGCTAATGAACTTCATGCTAAGGGGAAGGAAGTTGTTTTGGGTGTTTGTGGATCTGGAAAGCTTCATCACCTGTTTGAAGCTGATAAGGATTGGCCTTGCCCTTCAGAAGAAAGAACTGATTGGTGGAGTAAGGAGCTGCGGGCATTGCCTTCAGACAACCATACGAAGGAGATTCAGAAGAAGAAATCATGGGGTACAGATTGGCTGTCATGGAAACGCGATGAACACTAAAATAAGTAAACTATTGAACGCCAAATCTGTATGACACTGGAATTCGAAGTATCTAAGCAAAGAGCCATACAGAGCCCAAAAATTAAGAACCTCTTCTTAATATAGAATACCTAGACACAATTTTACTCAACCATTAATACCCCTAAAAATTTCCATTTACCAATATGGAAGATGAACCGATAGACTTGCCTAAAGGAAGCAATTAATGAATCTTGAATTGAACCTAAATTACCAGTTCTCTTTACGATAACTCGACGACCCACAATCTTGTGGGACTAGCTGCAGTCTCTACGCCTTAATTATGAAACAAAATTGAGAAGAGGAAGGCAAATACCTATTTTCTCCAACAAAGACCGTGGGTTTTCCAGAGGGTGAGAACATCATGAGCAAAATGTCTATGTCGCAAAGTATTGCCAACTCCTTGGCCTTCTTGATAATGCCATTCCTTCACTTGGAGAAAGTAATCTGCCTGTTGTTATTGTGTTCTGGTCTTTTGATTGCAAGCTTCATCCTGCCCATCTCGTCTCCAGCTCTTCAAAGACCGATGGATCTTCAAAACGGCTACACGGGCAGGGCCTTCCTGCTGCCCTCTCTACGGCTAATGTATGGCGATTTTCTTGCTGCAATCAACCCAGCGGATTCACGGGTGGCCTCTTGCTCGAGCTGGAGATGGTAAGCTTCAGCAGGATCTCAGGCCTGCTCTGATACTGTGTCAGAATTTAGGATCAGAGGCGTTTTGGGTTGAACAGAGCTCTACGAGTCTTGCAGCATACTATTCCATTACCAGGCCTGTATTCGGCGGCCGCTTTCCTCAACCACTTCGGCAGCAAATCCCGACGAACTCCTCCCGAGGACGTAATGAATGCGGGCGAGTTGACAGGAGATTTCCCGCTCCAATTCAAAATTCAAAATTTAAAAAGAAAATTGTGCCATAAATTGATAAAATTATTTAAACTATTATTTTTTAGTCTAAATATTGATACATTATTTTTTTCAATTAAATAAATGTGACAATATTAGAATAATATTATTTTTGATAAAATAAACATATGGTTGTATTATTTCAAATAATGTAAATTTATAGTATATTTAAAAACAATTTCTTGTATAGTGAATATTTGTATTTAGACTATAAACTATTTATGTATAGTATATATTTATATTTAGATAAGGGTGTAAGCTCACCATGAAAATATCAAACAAATATTTTTGTATAGTGTATATTTATATTTAGATTAGGGTGTAAGCTCACCATGGAAATATCAAGCAAATATTTATGTATAGTGTATATTTATATTTAGATTAGGGTGCAAGTTCACCATGGAAATATAGTAGCAGGATTACAAACAAAATAAATTAATAAAATTAATAACCCTATAATAGTTTATAGGATTGTAGAGTGCATTCAACATAACTGTATTTTTTTAAACATGGTAGACATGGATTTAATGTAATAATATATTTAATTGATGTATTAAAAAAACATGATTATACTTACTAAACTTAGAATCTTAAATAAGTGTAAGATTTGTAAGCTTACTTAGTTGTGAATGAAAGTGGCGGCCTTCTCATTGATTTACTTGAATGAAGTTCACATGTTACTCGGTCCAGCTAATTATTTATAACGATTTTGGAGAGTTTTATTTTAGAATTTATAATTAGATTTAGTCTCCCATAAGAGGTTATCAAATCATTTTGTTTATTTGGAGCAATTGTTCCATATTTTCGACTTCATGATTTTATAAGTGTAGCGGAATCCAATGAAGTTGCACCTACTTAATTTGTTATTCATACTCGATGAAGTACAAAAGTGGAGGCTATAAAAGAGACTAATTTTGGGACATATCTCGAATATGTTATGTGAGTCTTTATATGTGTGTGTGTGTGTGCAATATATCATAAAATGTTGATTTAAATATCATTATGAGAAAGATATGTAAATAATTTATCCAACTGGTTTTAAATTATCTGGATATAGTTATTGGTGCGCATATGGTCCACAACCCACACGAAAAATCACTAGTTGGGCACTAAAACATGCAAAGAAAAGACGACATCCACGTGAAAGTATTAAAGTTGGTTGCCAATGTCACTTTATAGTGCGAGAACTTCTTCGTAGACCAAACGATGTCGTAATTATAATATATACTTCATGTAGGTATATTGATAAATCAAATGTTATTTGTCATTGAAAGGATGCAGTTAGGAGGCCTCGGACATTCAATTATG
>LPNX011076821.1:71061-83081 GCA_001517045.1 Pseudotsuga menziesii
CCATACAAGATTGTAAGACCATTTAATTATCATTTCCTCCTACATTTGTTTGACAAAGTGTATTAATTAGGAAATCCAATTATGATTCAAATTAGTTTATTTAAAAACTTTTAATCCATAAAAGTTGGATTAATTAGGGGGTGCTAGAGCTCATTTTCCATTTTCGTGCACATTCTTTGAGCAGGATTGCGCACAACAATGACCCTTTCACCTACAACAGTTCACTTCCCTTCCTGTTGATGTGAAAACATGACTAGTGGGATTCACATATTTTTCAAATTTGTTGAGGGAAATAAAAGGCAGAAAAAAATGTTAAGGATGTATCGCTTCATAAATTCTCTAGGAGAGTTGGTAAGATTCTTTTGTACTAGGGAGGAGACCAAGGTTCAATCCTCCACCCCCCTATTTTGTAAAAGGGAACTTATAAATTATACAGCACCACACATTTAAATAAAAAAAAACCATTACCCATTTGATAATTCCTCATAATCAACATATTCCTAAATAAAACATACCCGCCCCACCCGCCAATGACAACTCACTCCCCAATCCATTTATCCCAAACTACACGCTTGCAAATCCAACCAACCCCCATTCCACCTTTTAATAAATTCCTTATTATTATTACAGTCGTAAAGTTCTTGACGAAAATTGTCGCTATCTAGATATGTCAATGTCACGAACAGCTGGATGGACTGACAGACTGGAGACAGCTGACATACAATAAATGAAAGCGACAGGTCGAGGCAGCCAGTCATCCATGCCATCCACTGACCTACTTTTGGCCTTTTTCTTTATCTTCCTTCCATTATTATTAGAGTTTTTAATTAGCAATATGCTTCACAGCTCACACTCGGAAATCTCTGCGGAGAAACCAGATTTATCCCTCCGCAGGTTTCGAACTCTGGACACTTGGCCCGCTCTCCTCTGCTTGCTCACCATCTCCAGCCTGTGTGACGGCCAATTCTCCTATTACTCAGATAGGTCGGCCTGGAAAATTATTCCGGTGCGTATATGTATGGGGAAAACTAACAATAAACCTCTACGATTGTCCAGACCAGGAAGCCTTGATTTCATGTGTGTTCAACAGGATTCGATCTGATGACTTTCTGAGATTTTTTTTTTTTTTTTGGTACAATGGATCTGTGTCCGTTCGTGAAGCCTTTTGGTGGGAGGTTTGGCTCTGAGAATTCCGGTGGCCTCCAAACCCACAAGAGCAGGCATTCATTCTTCGAGTTTTCCTTGTTTTTGCGAGATTAAATTTGACAAATTTCCGGTTCAGATAGCGGCAGTTCCACTCATATCGGATGATGCCCTGGCCCCTGACGTTCAGAACTTGGCGGCGAGCTTTCATCTGGAGCATTCGGAGCTCCTGAAGCTGTCGAAGATTTCATGCCTGGGGGTTTCGAATCCGCCGCTAGAGATTGCAATTTACACTGGCCGGAAGGGTTCGAACTGCGGTATGAACCTGGGGAAGGTGCTGGGTAAATTCACTGTTCCTTTGGACCTGGAGGGGGCTCACGAGAGGCTGGTCGTGTTCCACAACGGCTGGGTGTCTATTGGGAAAAACTCCTCCGGAGATTTGAAACAGGGTCCTCAGCTTCACTTGAACATTCGAGCGGAGCCAGACCCTAGGTTTGTTTTTCAGTTTGACGGCAAGCCTGAGTGCAGCCCGCAGGTCCTGCAGATTCAAGGCAATATTCGGCAGCCCATTTTCAGCTGCAAGTTTAGCCACGACAGGAATTCTAGATCACGGTTAGTGTTTTGATTCACGGCTTCACTTTCTTTATTCGTTCATTCATGTATATATAAAATAAACCCTAAGAAACTGCGCCTCAGTCTAAACTTGCAGTTAGTCTCATCCCTTTGAAACTCACTCCATGCTTGTAGTGTAAACTAGTCCAAGATTGGAATCCTGGTCGATGATGATGATGATGATGATGATAATGAAGAATGATGATGATGATCTGATGACCACGATGATGATGATAATGAACAATGATGATGGCTATGATGATGATGACCATGATGACTATGATGATGATGATGACCACGATGATGATGACCATGATGATGATGATAATGATGAACAATGATGATGATGATGATGATGATGACCACGATGATGATGACCATGATGATGATGATAATGATGAACAATGATGATGATGATGATGAAGATGTTGAGCATGATGACAATGATGATGATGATGATGATGATGATGATGATATTGAGCATGATGACTATGATGATGATGATGATGATGACCACGATGATAATGAAGAACGATGATGATGATGATGATGATGATGATGATGATGTTGATGTTGAGCATGATGACTATGATGATAATGATGATGATGATGATGATGATGATGATGATGACAATGACCACGATGATGATGACCATGATAATGATGAACAATGATGATGATGATGATGATGATGTTGAGCATGATGAATATGATGATGATGATGACCACGATGATAATGAAGAATGATGATGATGATGATGATGATGTTGAGCATGATGAATATGATGATGATGATGACCACGATGATGACGATGATTATGATGATGTTGAGCGTGATGACAATGACCACAAGAATGATGATGATATTGAGCATGATGACTATGATGATGATGATGATGATGATGATGACCACGATGATAATGAAGAATGATGATGATGATGATGACCACGATGATGATGATGATGATGATGATGAATGATTCCATATCGGAACTCTATGCTGAACTCATTGACGAACAATTGTGGTCTTTAATATATCATTATCAACTAGAAAGGATCCAGGTAGAGGGGGAGGCATCCTTCAAATCCCCATTACCTAGTTTTGCTAACAATCCAGAATCCCAGTGTTAGTAAGATGAGAAAATTAATTTTTGATTTTCTGTGGTCTGGTTGTAGCAATGTTAAGAAATTTCATTTGATTAGCTAGGAGAAACTTTGCTTACCTAAGGGGGGGGCGGGGAGGGGAGGGGGGGGCAGTGCGGTATCACTAATCTTTCTCTGTTCAACATGGCACTATTACTCAAAACTGGTTGGAGGATTGTAATGAATCCTGAACTTTGGCATTTCATATTGAAAGAAAAGTATTGGCACAGAGACTCATTTGTGGACATGCAACCATGGTTTATCATGGTCAACCATAATCAATTGATGGTAAACACAAACCATGGTTTGACCATGTAGTTTAATCATGGTTTCAACATGGTTGAAGCGTGTGGTTTGAACATGGTTTAACCACGGTTTTAACATGATATGACCATGTGGTTAGACCATGGTGTGACCATGTGTTTTAACCATGACTTGATTATGATTATGACCATGTGTTTTTAGACCATGGTGTGACCATTGCCACCAGTGGAGGTCAATGAATGTAATAACAACTTTACCTATGACCCAATCTATATTAACAACCCTTGAATCTCCAAATACCTGTAAGTACAGAAGATTCTTAAGTTGGGCAAATGGAGAAGGCACCATAATCCCAAGGAGAGAGAAAGACCACATAATGCATAAGAAAAAAAGTTAACACACCAACCTCTCTTAATAAAGTTGCATGTTAACACAAGAAATCTAGAATATTATAGAATATAATTCAACCATCCATTTTGGAACAAAACGATGGGGGAACAATACTTGAGAAATTTGGGTGAAGGCTCAAGCTTCCTCTTCACCGCCTCTGAGACAAATAGAGGAGGGAAAGGGAACAATGAGGTTAGGTTCTTACAAAAGAAGAACACTTGCAACCAAATTGCCAAAGACCCAGCTAAAGACTACAAACTGCCACCCACCCAGACCACAACATTGTAGGGGAAATACAACAAATGTAACCTCCTAATGCCAAAGAAACAATAGAATGTAGAGACAATAAATAATTTCATAGTAGTCAACCACCTACATACAAGAGCGTATGTCCGATGGATTGCCAGGCCAAGCCTATAACAATTGCACAAAAGAAAATTAGCCACCAAACCTCCTCCAAAATCTACCAATTAAAGAGCAAGAGCTAAACTGTCCGAAGCGTCGAGTGGAGAATTGCATGCCGCAATGAGTAGTGGGTGGTGAACTTAGGGTGGGGGATGTAACCCCCTCCACCCTTCTCCTTTTATTTTAAGTTTGCCCAGACATAAGAGGCAAACATGATTCACTTGTAGGTCTGCAGGCCCATTGAGCCTTCACAAAACATGTTAGAACTTGACTTCTTGTATGCCTTATTGAATTCAGAAAATTAGACATTGCACGTGGCCTTCCTTCAAAAGGGAGTTACTAACCGTATGGTGAATGATTACTGGTGAATCACCAACTATTGTCATGAAGGAAACACCTTTAGATTTAAGGATTGAGAGACCTAGCCACAGGACAACACACATCCACCCAATTATTAATGGAATGACCAAAGCCCAGACAAATAACATTACTTCCTTTCTTTTGAGATCAAGCAACACTCTTCGACCTACTACTTGAATATATTGTTAAGAAATTAAAATAAATAATATTCATCAAAATATATATTCTTAGATAAATTAAATCAAACAATATTAATAAATTAAAAAAACATTTTGATATAAAAACAAGTTAATTATTATAATATTGTAAAAAACAATAATTTATAGTTATCAATTTTTAAATAAACTTCATTTTTGTATCTTTGTATTAAGTAAATCAAAATTAAGTGCACCTAAACTTTGACTTGGTTTTATTTTCAAAACCCTTTCCACGCTATTGCATTTTTTATTTTAACGGTGGATAAAGAAAAACGTTAAGAAATCACCGTTAATTTTAACGGACATTTATCCCGCTCAAACGCCAATTCAAACACAGCAAGTCTACCCCAAATCAAACCAACAAACACACTCCCTTCTGTAAAATTTGAAAGAGTCCGTCTACTCTTTAAACTCCAGATTGGGAGGTCGAGGGATCGAATCCACCATGGGCAAAGTCGAAGAAAACAACCCTAAGCAGCACAGGAAGAGACCAGACGATTTTCCTTCTTGCATCGGCAAGATCCTGAACGAATGTCAACAATCGTATGCTCTGCATCCGCGCAAAATCAAGGAGCTGGTCGTCATTAGAAGGAATCACAAAGATGAATTCATGAAGGAATGGTGGCAGACACTGAGGCCCATGAAGGAATGGTGGCAGACACTGAGGCCCGTGTTTCTTGTCATGAAGAGGGAGCCAGCCGTCGAGAGGATCATCAGGTTTGTTGGCGCTTTCGCCACGTATAGGGATGAAAAGCATGGGGATGAATGCGATGCGTTCTTGAAAGAGTTCTTCGGGATTTTATTATACTCCTCTGATGCCTCTAACAAGGCCGTTCGGTTCCGAGCATGCCAGATCCTTTCCGAGGTATTAAATAATTCTTCTCTGATGAATACCTGTAGCTATCAAGCTCATTCAGATGTTTAAATATTCTATAATATGTGAATACTTTAAGATAATTAATTGTTTACATATTTAGGTATCGATATTAGGTCGGCAAGCCTGAACATTTTAGTAAAGTTGACGCCAGATTAACCCCTACAATGATAATTTTTAGCTTTAAGTTTGAGCCCTGAAATCATTGTTATTATATATTTCTAAGCTAGATTAGCCTTAAAATTTAGCTCTAGAATAACAGTTGGTTCTAAAAATGAGCTCTATAGTAACATTGAGCTCTAAAATTTGTAGTGTTATTAGCGTTCAAGCAAGACCAACATCCGGAGTAGTCTGTTACTGAAATCTAGCCACACAATTTCATCGATTTTAAATCAGATCAGGTTCCATGGAAATCATTGCTACCAAAATCTTAGTTAGGGCCAATAATTTGTGGATTATTGTGTATATTCTTTTGGCAGAAATTAAAGGACAAATCGTCTATTAAAGCAAAATGTAGCCCTTTGGATCTTCTCCTGTACACTCATAGATCCAAAATAGTGATGAGAGATGTTGAAGGAAAGATCCCGATAGTAAGTTTCCTTGATGGACTGATAACAGTACGGAAATGGAAGCGGAGAATTGGAGTGATTTAGCACTATTGTTTGAGCCTGCCCTAGATAAAATCATCCTCCTCTTCCACTGGATTATCTACTTCTAGCCACCACCTATTTCTTTTTCAAAGATAGTGAAGTTTCTGAACTTTGGCTCTGCGTTGGAGCGGTATGACCAAAAATATCACAAAAAGTTGTCCTCCAAGTCTAAGGCTAATGGGGTCCATAAATTGGGTTGGGTGGGCATTCTTGCAGCCCCAAAACAATTAACAAGCACCATGTGGCTGCTCCCTTTCAATGATTGGTGGCATTGGTACCCATTACCATGCGTACTATGTATCCTTGACATGTTCCTTAAGTGGACTTGGTTTAAGTTTTGGAATGAACTGTATAACCACTTATCTTATCGGTATGATCGGTATCCTCAAATTGTGAATCAACATAAATAAACACTTTCTAATTGCATGCATTTCAGGTGCATTTTGAGCATATATATCCATAGATAAGCCTCCACGAGTGGAAGCGAATGCATAAGCCACAATAGTAACCCTCTTATTTGTCTCGCTTATAGATCCGCAACGGTTCTCCATGGACGTAGGGACACACTTCTATTCTTGTTTCGCCAAATGCAGATCACGAGGTCGAAGCTCACCAGTTCACATCTATTTCATTGACGAGGCAAGAGCACCGTGGTCTGTTTCTACATCAAAATTGATGCCTGCAGATTTGATCCTACACATTCGTTTTTTACGGTTCATTATGCGCCTCGCAGCAGGTCAACGAATCTGGAAATTAACAGAAAAGTTATATGTCCATCTGCAAGCGCTTATGGGTCTCGGTCTAGAAAGATAGAATCTGTTCACGAACGTAAGAATCTTTATCTACTAAACCAGCCGCGAATTGACTTTTGCTGCTTACGGCTTTAGGTATGAATCTTTGGCTGGCTTTGGATTTGGATATACTACGTCTACGACTGGTGCTGTTTAAATACTAGCACAGCCGCAAAAAACGGCTGGGTAACACCAATAGTAATCATAATTAAATACTCCTGTGGCACAATTTCGCTAGATAAATGGGCTATTTTATTATGATTACTATCGGCGTTACCCAGCCAGATAAATGGGCTATTTTATTATGATTGCACATCATTTCACTTGAGATATTTTCCTTTTCATAAACCACAAGGTACTGTATTGCAATATGTCATACTTCCACTGAAATGCTTTGACACAGAAAGATCCTTGTATTAAAGTCTGAATGAGCTGCTGCTGTCAAGGGACACCATTTGCTCATCGGATAAGGATTTTTTATTATCTGGGATCAAATATGAAAAACAAGGCCAAATGTTTGCATCAGAAATGACACAGCGGCATACCAATTGTTTAACATGTATAATTCTAGTTCCCCTGATTTTGCAACAAGATTTGTAAAAGGAGAAGTGTTTGTCATGATGAGCTCGCTTGACTGCAAAATTCCATTAGTGGAAGGATCCACTTCGTTGGGCAATCAAATTATTTTGCGATTAGATGAATAAGGTAATTCAACATATCCCACAAAGGTATTGGACAAGAAGGTATTGTCTCTGACACAAATCGCATAAAATATCACTTGGGACTGCATTTGTAACAGTTGAATCTAGAAAAACATTTTCAGACCATATAGAGAGACAGTAAAGCTGTTACTGAATCTTAGAAAATATTCATTTACTTATTGATTGGCAACAGTAACGTACATAAGATTATTATGACTCATGGAATTGGTTTGTCATGAAAAGTTTAATTCCTGATGAAAAGCCTTGCTGGGTATACAGTCCAACACACTTCTTTTCTGCAGGGGAAGAAGAGCAGTTGGTTATTCTTTAAGATGAGCCAAAGGAAATGTTAGTCTCGACAGAAGTGAAGGCAACTGGTAGGATTTTCTTGAACGTTGAGCTCCATGAAAGTAACAGTAGCAAGCTTTGGCATCATCATTGAATCGAATATCTTCGAAGGAGTTATTTGGCATTGCCCTTGCAGTTTCTCTTTTAGAAAAGATGATGACAGAGTCTTCATTCGCAGCAATGCAGGACTTACTTCAATGGGTGATCCTCCAGGCATCCTTAAATCAAATAACGTGCTGTTCAACCCTTCAAGAGCACAAATCCTTTTGTCAATCAATTGGAGGCTGCAGAATATTGGCTTATTTCCCAACCTGAAACTCAAAGGCTTGACAAAGTTCCTAGGGTCCCAGACAAGCACTAATGTTTGTCCGTCTCTTGTCCCAAGGCTGCTGCACAGAGATTCTTGGTTAACATGAGGCTGGCACTCCACAACCTTGCCATCACTGATTGTGGTTTCATTCGGGCATTTACTCATCTGAAGATCCCACAAGCGGGCAATATTATCTACTGAATAGGCAAATGATAAGACCATATTCCAAGAAATGTTAATGGAGGATACAAAATCTTCTGGAATACCATTCCAGACCTTGATAACAGGGTCACGAACAAAATACTTTGAAAAACTTATCGGCATTCAATCCGAAGTTTTCTTTACAGTAATTCCATCCAAACCCCAACTTAATAGACAGCAGCTTGTCCCACCCATACTGGTTTTCAAAAGACACAATTCGTCTGCACCCACCACATGAATCAGACGAGCACAACCTTCCTTCATTTTCCTGTTCATTACCATTATCAAAGACAGGCCACCCCCCTTTCCACTTATCTCTACTTTCAATATGACCAGTCACATTTGATGCAAAAGAAGGAGAAGTCTTACCACTTTGTCTTTGCACAGGATCCTCGATGTTAGTAGCTATCAATTCCTCCGTTCGAATTACCTGCTTCTGCCTAGGCAGTGTACTGCTAATATTTTCTGTCAAACATTGTTGTTCTCCAAATCTCTTTTCATTACAACTCAAGGGAGATGATGATGATGGGGATTTCTCGAAAATAAACACCATTTCAGTCTCTAGAAGACATGTAGAATCTATTCTGCCTGTAACTCTTCATTCAGAATTAGTTGAATTACAATAGCTTAAACTATCAAATTTAGAGCTAGAACTCTTACTCTCAGTCCTCTTGCTGTCATACATGGTCTGCTTTCTCTGTGCCCAAACATCCAAACCATCCATAGACATATTTCTGCAATTATTTGAATCATCGCCAGCAAAAACACTGCCAGCCTTCCTTACTCTACTGCGATTGGAATCAGAGGAGGATTGCAGCATGACTCTCACTTGGGCACTCTTTCCCCAACATGTGAAAGCGAAGCTGAATCCCTTGACTGCTATCAATCGCCAGGAACTCAAGAGGGTAGTTAAGACCAGAGCCATCCAGGTGGCCCAAAACATGCTGGTCATAGATGGGAACCCAAATCCTGCATAACCCATTAATGGGCTTTGTTTACACATTAATGGGATTTGTAGCTCAGGGTTGTCAAGTGTTAAATCCATGGCAATGCTTCACAATCAACTTGGACAAACAAAAAATAAATGATGACAGAGATAAAGAACCCTACATACCGCTTGCACAAACACAAAATACAATGATACAGAAATAAAGAAACCTACATCCCACTGTCAGCGTATCAATATCAGTGTATATGTACGCTTACATTGTAACCACTCACAAGTTTCCACTACCAAAACGAACCCGGAATAATACAAGGACAAGCCCCGCAATAACAATGCCGAAAATCCCTGAATCTACACCAATCATTAAAGAGATCTTTTATTTTTCAAAATTCCTTCAACAGAAACTGGTTTCTGTGCCAAATACCTCAGAAATGGAACCCTGAAATTTAAATGTCCACATAATAACGGCAAATTATGATCAAAACAAACACAGTTTTCTACAATTTCTTTAATAAATTGATCAAACTGTGCATGATTACATCCAAATGTATACAATATTGGCTTGTATTATAAATTTATGAGCAGCATGCAAACACAAAAAATAATCACCTAACTTTCCTCGGCCGTTCTCCAATCGCTTCTGAAAATGGTTCAAGTTGATAGATTGAAACGAGAAACAGGCAAGTTGATAGACTGAAACGAGAAACAGGCTCAAAAGCAGTCAAAACCTAACACCCTGCCATGGCTGAAATCCTTGCACTGCTTTTCTGATGCCGTTATCAATATCTTACATGCTGCAAAGCATTAAATACACTATTGTATTTACCCAGAGCGTTTGGATTATACATCAATTCTGCCCAATAAAAACTTAGAGGATTCAAAGCGTAGACCTGGCAGAACAAACCCTTGGCGATTCGAGGAGGAAGTGTATTTGGTCAAAATGGCCAGAAAAGTCGAAGGACAAGTGGATTGTTGTTTTAATGAGGATACCCTACCCTAAATAAATTGGGGATACCCTACAAATATTGGGATACCGTACCCTGAAAATTTTGACAGATGAAAGGAATGCTCTTTAGGGAGAGCTACTGGTCATATATTCCATTTGTAATGTTTTCACTTGTGAAAACGTCTTGGATCTTCTGATCGTCTTCCCCGGAAGGAAGAAAAACAAGCATGGAAGGGCAATTGCTGTGCGGGTAAATGGGGCATTCTATAACAGTGAGAGTGTCCCATTTATCAACGCATACAAACACCTGATACAGTTGATGCTTTCCCTCATCACTTCTGTTGCAATCGATTCCTGGGAGCTGTCCGGTGCTTTGCCTAATGCTTTCTTTGATATCCCTCAAATGGTATTCGCTTCCATCCGGTTTAATACCTGCAAACAAACTATCATTTAAACTATCATTTAATATGACAAATCTAAAAACTGATTATGTCAGGAATTAATTTGGCAGTGGCCTCATGATATATGATCACCTGCTGCTTTAGGGGACCCCAGAATGTCTATATTTTGTCTCAATAAGAGAGACTTCTGAAAGTATGAATGCTCATCAAGATTGAGAGAGCAAGTGCCATGCTTCTCCCATTCGTGTCCCCAGAAATGGTGTCCATCGCTGCTAGGACAGCTTAACGAACCCCAGTATTTGTTCAGCTCTTCCTCCAGATCTGAAACCTGCAAATTCTCCCACAATAAGTAAAATCCAGCCATGATCATACAAGGTAAATAGATAGAATTAGTGGCACCTTTGAGTAGTTGAACCGTTTGGAGGAATCGCAGAATTGGGGCCATTTTCCGTTGCTGAAGTTGGGCCAGAGGCCATGAATGGAAAACCCTCTTCTGCGCGACCACCGGTCTGCCCTCCGCTAGCATCCAACTTGCCACCCCAACGCATGTCACAAATGCATTCGCAAGGAAACTTAATCGGTCCAGAGAATGCGTGATTCTCCAACGCATGAACCCCCAAATGGAACGCACACAATAAATAAAATGAGACGCTTGTCTCCACCCAACAACAGTGGTGGCTAAAAGAGTGGCCAGGTGTCAACAAACCCCTTAATCAAGATTTAATCAGAGAAACTGCAGAGGAAGATAATTAATCACAAAACCAAAACTGAATGGAAGTTATGGCATTAAGTATGAGCCTTTGATATTGATGTAAGACGAAGGATATTCTGAGCATCTTAATTCTACACCGTTCATTAGAGATTAGGATTAAAAGGCCGCTATGGCCTCCTAGTGTGGAAATGTTAAAATATGAACGCCTATCGGCGTAATAATTACCGTTTGTTGGCCCTAGAACTAAGAGCAAATGGAAGTTAGTACATGGAGATCGCTTTCAAACTTGAAACTCATTCAAAACTTACCTTTAGAAAAAAAGATATATGGATCAAGACCGAAGCTTGAGGGTCTAGATCGAACTTGACTTAGGGTAGTTAGAACCTTCCTAAGATTCTAAATAGAGAGCGCTTTCTTTCGGAGCGTAACACCTGCCAATAACCAGCCAACCACTGAACCAGGAAAGGTAGAGTTAATGGAAGGGCAGGCTTCTGCATCGAAGGATAATGAAATGTCATCGAGGCCTTGTCTCATCAGTCCATCAAGACTCTCTCTCTTTAGGCTTTCTCAAATTCATCTTGTATTGTTTCGGAATTGATGGATGAGGATTGATTGTCTTCCCTGAT
>LPNX011076821.1:94436-131936 GCA_001517045.1 Pseudotsuga menziesii
AATAAAATGGTTGATACTTTCAACATACAAATAATGCCATTAGATAAATTAATAGGTAAGAAATATTAATAAAAATTACAAATTATAATAATAAAATAATGTAAAGAATCTAAGTTTAAGCTTAGGAAGATATGCTTCAACTTTATATAAATTTGATTTTATATAGCTTATAATGACAATATTATAAAAAAATGGTGAATATATAGATTGAAATGAGTGAATTAAGTAATTTTTTGGTTTTTCATTTTTTGAAAACTCAATCTTGTTGAAGTTATAAATTCTAAATCTGTACTCGACAATACATATAAAGGGAAGAAAATAAAATAGAGTATGGCCTAGTTTTCCATGTTGTTGCTTGTGGATATGTTATTGATTATTTTTCTGATCAATATTCTAAATATGATTAGGGGTAGTGTCCTCATCCATAGGTTCAATATTACAGTGACTATATGAGCTAATGATTTTTCATGGTATTAGAGGTTTCACCCAATTCTTAGGCATTTCCAGTTCTCGTGGTCTCTTGAAGTTGAGAAAAATTCCCCATGTTCTAGCCACCCGTTATCAAGATTGAGAATTAATCAGTTACTATGACAATACATAAATTTGTTACAGTAACAAACACATTGACTGCTATGTCATTAAATAGCTTTATAGGTCACTCTAAAATGGAGACAATCTCTTACTAATATGGTAATTCAACACATGCACAATATATGCTTTATCAAATTATAAATAAAATGGTTAATAATTTCAACATACAAATAATGCCATTAGATAACTTAATAGGTAAGAAATTTCTTGCAACATCTATTGTTCATGAGATGAGGTAAACCTTGATCAACTCAAATATTAATACAAATTAAAAAATTATAATAATAAAATAATGTAAGGAATCTAAGTTTAATATTAGGAAGATATGCTTCAACTTTATATAGATTCGATTTTATATAGCTTATAATGATAATATTATAAAAAAATGGTGAATATAAAGATTGAAATGAGTGAATTAAGTATTTTTTTGGTTTTTCATTTTTTGAAAGCTCAATCTTGTTGAAGTTCTAAATTCTAGATCCCTTGTATAATTCCAAATTTAATGAAATATGTGTTGACTGGTATGTACGAAAAGAAAAGCTGACTTTTATAGACTGGTATAAACTATACATAATACATAATGCAAAAAAAATGGAAAAGAAAAGCTGACTTTTCTCATGTTTTCTGAAACTAATTGAACATTTTGCATGTTTCTCTAGGATATATATGCATCAAATATACTAAAATATAATAATATAAAAAACTTTCCTGGAAGCTTTTGAACATTGGCATTTCCCTCTCCCACTGGCATAGGTCTGTCCAAAGTAGAAATGTGAAGCCCATAAATTTCCAAAAACTGTTTGTAGGAAAGAGCAATCATGCCTTGGAAATTTGAACCATGAAAGTTATATTCTATTCATTATTAGGAGAGTGCTTTCCATATACTATACTGAATAAGAGGCTTGTGGGTGGTTTGATAGAGATATCACAAATAAAGTGACTGGGAAGAATGTAATCAAGCTCCTTAATTTCTCATATGATATGATAAATACGGGAGTATACCAAATATCTTCGGGACTCTCAGCTTGTTACTTCCAAGGATATAAAATATTCCAAAATTGTGTGAGAGAGTTGACCAATATTATACATATATAAGAGCCAACTAAAAAATTTACAAAATTGTTAACCAATTTTCCATTAAAGCAATGCTGAACACAATGGCCACCCAAGGAGACTCGTGAACAATGTTCTTAATGCATGAGCAAAGATAGTTGCAAGCTTTAGTTAAAATTAACTTGGATTGACCAGATGTTGGACTCACCTTAGACAAGTTCATATAAATCATGCCAAAACATGTTTGCTCATTCAAAAGGCATTCATGTATCTTTGAAAGGAATTAAAGAGGAAAAAAATGGTTAGTGACAATGCCAAATGGAATTATATTAGTGTAAATGGAAGAGGAAGTTCTCCCTCAGCTTTTGTCAATCTCAGAAATGACACAAAAGGTTTGGTCGTTCAATAACTATTGAAAACGCTTTTAACTTTTCCTTTGTCTGAAATGAAAAAATGTGATCTAACAAACAACATAGACAGTGATTGTTTCACCACTACTAATGAAATTTATCTTGCTAACCAGGTATATGAAATGACACTAATCTGATTAGTTAAGTCCTATAGGTTAGTAATTGTGTTCTCAAAAAGTTATTTGAACTCCATTCAGGTCAAGAGGATGTGCCCACTTAGACAACTAATCCCTTACTACCTTGACAACCCCCCCACCTGAGGAATGTGGTTGAACTCTATCTTTTCAACTAGACAGAAAATATGTTTTCCTTTTGAAGGGAATCCATAGCTGCCGTTCTTTTTGACAAAAAAAAGACAGACAAAAACACAAATACATCTAATGGCACATCTATAGAGATTTAATTCAAAGGGACCCATTGGACAAATTGGATTGGGTTTGAACTAGAAAAAGATTGATGTTTATATAGCCACCTATGCACAACAGCCTGAGTTGCGTAAAAGGAAGATTATTAATATGTTGACAAGAGCAAGCCGCTCCAGTGCATGATCCTCTTTGTTCTGTAAGGAAGCATAGTAAGTTTCATGCTTGAATCTAGTTTCAGGATGTGTTTTGGAGGGGTGTTTTATGCTCTACCCCAAATTTCAAAGTCTGTCTTGTTATTGGAATTGTTCCTCGTCTTGTAAATTGTCCACTTTATCACCTAAATAACCCTCAACCCTATAATAATGATTATATAAAAGACGAGTGGTTTTTTGCAATTTTTATGCACACTTCCAGCCAAACTTTGATTTCTTGAGTTAGATTGTTCCCCATTTCAAGGATAATCCTGAGCTCAAGGTGGTGCAAGCTAGGTGAAATTTAAAGGTTGTGGATTTTGCATGCTCGATATTTTTATCTACAATTCAATGTTTAGATTGTAAAGTTAAAGGTTTTGAAGCATTGAGAGCTTTTCATCTAGGTTTCTATTTGTCTATGGGCTGGTCTTGTTATTTATTTTGACACAAAGTACTACACAGTCAACGTTTTTATCAGTTTGAGTTTACCTACCATGTATGGTATTATAGTAGTTAATTTGAGCATGCTTAGTACAATTGTAACAGGATTAGCCATTGATGCAAAGGGACCTATCAATGACATGTTAGTGAAATTATTGGATTTTTGGAGTAATTATGGTAAAAAAATATTATTTTTTCGAGCAAGTAGGTACCAAATCTGCAAATGGAAGAAAGAGATTAGTGAACAGAGGAGTTGTCAAGCATTCCATCTTGCAACCGTACCTTTGATTTACAGTGTACTTGTTGCTATGAACCTTTACTGAAGGAAATCGGGGGCAATCTAGCTACTATAAACCTCTACTGCTAGAAATTCAGGGCGATCTAGCTGCTAAAAACCTCTACTAATGGAAATCGGGGGCGATCTAGCTGATTAAAACCTCTACAATTGGAAATCGGTGGCGATTGAAGGGTTCATGGTAAATTTAATAGGAAATCGGGGGTAAATGGAATATTTGCAGCAAATTTCAAAGAACAAATTCGTTATTTCTTCTTGCATGATGCGACAAAACCCACTTTTCCTCTTGCATTATGCGACAAGAAGGCGACAACATGGTCTGTGATTGGAATTTTGGTGGATGCTTGGAAGATAGCACTGCCTCAAACTTAATGAATAGTGTTGGTTGTTTAATATCTAAATATTTTTTGATCTATAGTGGGTTGCATATCACATCTAATCTGAAGTGGGCAATAAAGGATGGAGGAACCAACATTAATCTACCAGGTTTGAAGTTTACAGGGATGGAGTGTACAAGCAAAATAAGCTGAACAAAATATTGTTGCAGAAGATTGAGAAAATACCTAAAACGTTCGTCCTGACTAGAATCCAACACAACCTAATCTGTGAAAGTCCCTTTATGAAAAATCAGTGAAATCGACACTGTGTGAAGTTTACAGGGATGGAGTGTATAGGGAAAATAAGTCAAACAAAATATTGTTGCAAAAGATTGAGAAAATACCTAAAATGTTCGTCTTGACCAAAATGAAACACAACCTAATCTATGAAACTTTATGAAAAATCAGTGAAATCGACCCTGAGGAGATGCAGGTCGATCCCCATGCGCCGCTATGAGGTGAAGTTTTCCAACCCATGACTGAAATTTCCAACCTGATCGGGCAATATGAAGTGAATTTTTCCAACCCATGACTGAAATTCCCGACTTGATCGAGCAATTTCTCTTCCCAGCAAATGAGCAAAAACGGTGATTTCAATGTCATTGGTGGTATAGCCACTAAAATTTCAAGTTTTCAAAAGATATTTGTCAAATTGGGGGAAATTAAGTTTAATATTTTTTTTTCTAATTTATAGGTGTCCTTAGAATGAGTTATGTTTGAGTGATTTAATTTACCATTTTTATAGAAAATTGTTGTGTTGTTTTGAAATTTTTTTTTATAAAACTAATTAGTTATTATTTTTTGAAACTATGGAAGTTATTTTAAATGGTCATGTTATTTTTGTGACCATTCATTGAACTTATACAAATATTTACATAGGGGATAACCAAAAAAATTTAGTCGCTCTACTAGGGTTTCAGCTCGCACATTAGAGTTCTCGAGTTCACCTCTTCTGCAGATGTCATGGCCACCATTGATGGAGGTTCCCAATCGCCCTCCTCCTCTGTGCTCCCTCCTAAAATCAAATCTTTCATGCTCCTGGTTCCCGACCACCCTCCTCCTCACCTTTCAAAAGAAAGTCTCCATATACATGAAGTTGTCAAACACCATTTTCAGAAGCAAATTTGATGAGGATGATGATGAAGAGAGATTGTTAATTGATGAGTTGTTGCCGCAAGGTAAGGAAAATTTGTTTGAGAATGCCACTAGGGATTAGGTCTTATAGCTTCAGGGGGATTAGGACTTGTATATTTAGGCCAAATAGATATGATTACAACTATAGGCTGAGTTGGCCTTAGTCTCATTGCATGCAATAGATGAAGCATATCCATATGCTTTAAATGATGAAGAGAAACCTAGTATGTAATCCATAGCCTGTAGTTGTAATCATATCTATTTGGCCTAATATGTTTGAGCCTATTTTTACAGTAGAGTTTAATGGTGTTGACATAAGCAACTTCAGCTATAGATTACATATAAGGAAAATATGCTCCCTCGATTGATCTATACTTTGTGTTTTGTTTTACATTTATGACTATCGAGAATTCAACATGGTAACTACAAAACTGACAACTATGTTACTATAGAAAACCCAATTGATCAGCATGATACTGTGTGTATGCTTATATGGAAGAAACCTTGCTAGGGTATTTTACGGGGTGGGTTCCCCCTAAAGCTATAATCTGTAGCTGGGATAGGGAACCCTGGGGGCCCTTTGGTTGGCAGTATGTCCAAACCATAACCCTTACCAAAGGATTTTTTATGTTTCCATTCGCTAAAAAGTCCCATGTCCCAAACAAAATGTGACAAGGGCCTTGGATTTATAAGAATACCTTGTTAGTCCCCAGGTTTGAGGATTTCTCAGCTAACCAATATGTTCAATGTTCGTTCCCAATTTGGGTGCAATTCAATAGCCTACCAATGCAAATGTGGTCATCCAAATTCCTTGGTATTCTACCCATTTTAACTTCTCTGCTCTTTCATGCATTTTTGCGCCTGGATGAGGGACAAAACTGCTACAATGAAAGGAGGCATTCACTGTTTCTTGTGTTAACATTGGCATTGTTGTTGATTGAACCCCCACACGTATCTTTCTATGTTATCTATGTTCCACATTCAAAGGAATTATGGCCTTAATTTGAAAACACAAATACTACATTCATTAAATCATGCCAATTTTTAATTTATGTAAAATATAACTTTTTTTCAAATGGAAGATTGTATTTTGTTTGTTTTTTGTGTCCTAAAAGGGTGATAATGATTATTGGGTGAAGATAAATGGCATTGAATGTAGCATGAAGTTGTGTTAATTTTATACCCATGGCATCTAGTAGTTCTATGGAAGTTGTGTTGTTTTTATTCCTTTAGCGTCAGATGGTGTTATGTTTATGCAACTTCAAACTATGTTCAATTTGGGTTGACTAATGTGCCTATAGTATGAATGAATGATTCTCATGAATGGTAAATTTCATAAGTACCTAGACAAGTTCATTCAGTTATTCCTTATTTCATAAGTACCTATAAAAGTTTGTTCAACTATTCCTTAATTATATATTGATCTATTCATGAACTCCAAAGGGGTATAGGGAGTATTTGACATTGATTTTGAAGTATATGGGAGAGAAAAATATTTATGCTGAGCTCTCCAAATGTTCCTTCTTTCATATAGAGACCCATTAGCTTTGGGCACATCATTTCCATGAATGGTGTCACACTAAAATATTCAAGGTGCCTGAATGCATTTTCACACTAAAATAAACTTAGTATTGGAGGTATGTCGCAAGGGTACATACATTTGGTCTTGCAACATGTCGCAAAAAATGTGTCATTAGGCTGAAACATCATGCTTGAAATAGAATCTACTCTACACCTTGCCCACGCACTTGCACAGTAGGGGAAATCATTTATTATTTCATGTTTTGTGAAAAAACTAAAGCTTCCCTTTGACAGATCGATAAATTATCCAAATGGATCCTTTTTTTACCATCCTTCCATGCACCTTATGACCAATCTTTGTATTGAATATGGGGCCTTCACCCACCTTCACTCCACATTGCAAAAGATCTACCTTGTCTCTAATAGAAAATGCATAAGAGGCAAATTTTGCACCTATACAACAAATTAAACAAACATAGTATTTGCCCAAATCAACTACCTACACCTCCATCACTATAGTACATTCATTTTCCATCAAGAGGTACATTCATTTTGCATTTTCATTTTGTTAAATTTTTTATATTATTTATTTATTTTTGTTTATTTTATATATTTGTTTTTTATTTGATTTTTTTAAGAAGACTAAACATTTTTCATTTTAGATTTTCTTAATTTTTCATGATGGAGCACTTGAGTGAGTCTCCTAGATTTTAGGAACCTACCATCCGACACCTAGTTTCCATCAATGTGAGTTAATTATGAGCTTCAATGACCACTTTAGTTCACTATCAATGGTGACATGCGCTTCCTTGGAGTTATCTCCCTAACGTTTGTCCCAACAGCTAAGTCACGCGCCATTAACCATCAGTTAAGTAGTCTCCCTTCATGAGTTACCACTAAAGTTGTGCATGGAGATGTTTCCTAAGCTAACTAATCCTGCCACTTCACATGATCTTGAATGCCTCCAAAGCATACCAAATTCCTTGTATGTATCATTCTTTGATATCCAACTTATTGTTGAATAATATTGCAGTGAATTTTTTTCATTTGTGTTTCAGCTTTTGAGTGAATTATAACACTTATTTTTCTTAATTATTTATGTAAAATATTTTTGATATTAGTGAGGTTTGTTTCGGCTTTGTGATCCTACCTATGGAATTTCATAGAGGTAGTGTGGATCTCCCAAGACATGTTGAGAACATGGCTTCCTAATAGCTAGAAATCCTTCTGAAGCGCCTTGCCCCTTTGATTCTTTTGTTCAATTGGAATCGTTCATGAAAGACAGAACTACTATTGCAACTTGTGACACAAAAATTCTGTTATAAAAAATCAGCATATACCCAAGCTTAAAGTTTCCACCATTTCCCACATTTAAGTCTTATTGCAACTTAATTCATAGGTATTTCTTTTCATTTCTAAGTATATGCTTGATCCAAGCGAATATGCCCTTGAAACATTGTTAGAGGACATGATGAACTAGGAGAGAAGATGAATACTAAGACATTGTTTTATTGACTAACAACTAAAGATTTGATTTCCATGGGGAAACTCTCCTTTAAATAACCATTTAAGATGTGATTCAGTCTAAATGTTGATAAAGAAGGAAAATCTCATTGAAAAATGTGAAAGCAAATTCCATTGAAAAAGGGAAAATATATCAGTATTATTAAATATATCATTATATGTGATTTATTTACAATGTCTATTTAATTGTCAAATTCTATATAATAATTATTAGTGCATTATATTTTTTTATGTTGTTTCAATGATTCAAGGTTAATCTTTCCAATGAGATTGTCACTCCATGTCACAAAATTTGATAGTAGGGTTTGTAAGGTTAAGGCACGAGAGTATGAGACGATTGTTGATTATAGTAAGGAGTCACACCGAGGAAGATGTTTTTGTCCAAGACATATGTTCTAAAAGGAAAAAATAAGGGTTTGACATCTTCCATCCTAGATTCGATTTGTCTAGTTAATTATAATAACAATCAAGACCTCAATCTGCTAACTAGTTATGTGGAGGTTCCCCTTTGCGGCCAAGTTCTTAGAGGTACAATGACCATTTAGGCCATGGAAGTTGGAGGAAATAAAAATTCTTTGATGCCCTTAGAATTTATGGACCACATGCACACAACACTAATGAAACCAACGAGTTTTTCTCCTTAGTTTGATAGGACTGTGAAATCATCTCAAATTACATCATGATGGGGATAAAACATTGCAATTATTGGTCTTCAAGATGGAATTCCTAGTAAGTGCATGGAATCTGATAATGCTTAATATGTCCCTACCCTTTGTACACACCACCCATAAATCCTACTGATTAAATGATCGAGTGAAGTGTTTTGACTATGTTGATGAAGTTGATTCACTCAGAGTTGTCATGAGAAGCTCCTTGAACCTTGTCAGGAATGTGGGCAGTTTCGTGACCCATGTTTGAGTCGCTGTCACTGCTATCCGACGGCGGTGGAGGTGGGGGTGTGGGTGGTGGTGAAAGTGGTGGGGTTGATGATATAGTCGACCCTGCGGAGTTTTGGTCAACAGAACTTGTGGTTCCGTCGGTGGTCATTTCTGCGTCGTACAGTGGATTGTTGTGAATTTGTATTGTCGATGTTCCACTGTCACTGTCACTCTGTGTGCGCAGGTCGTCTTCTTTGAGTTCTTCTAGAGTTGTATGTGGCAGGGGGGGTGCTCCTTCATGTGTCGGTAGGAGCAAGTGGATACTCTGAAAGGAGGGTGCCGTTTGAAAGGTCACCCAGTTCCCTTCGACCGGTCGGCGTATGACAAGATGTCGTCCCGGGTAGGGTTCATCACCTAGTCGACTCCAGATAGTGATGTCACCAGCTCTCAGTCGGAGGTCGTCTTCAACAATAGTCTGTATTATGGTATGTGGATTGACTGGGGACAGGGTTACTTCATCCGGAACCGTTATTTGGAGAGCTTCTTGCTGCTCTATCCACACTTCTTCATCCTTAGGGGCCGTCTCTTCCTCTACGCCTTCTACTTGTCGGTCATGACCCGACTCTGGCGGAATCTCATCACGGTCGGTCTCCCTAGGGTTTGGTTCTCTACGCAGCTCGTCGGCTCGCTCACGTCTGGCTTCCCTTCTCTGTTGTCGTTCGTCCCTCTCGATTCTCTTAATGTCCGACATACTTTCATACAATACTATTCCTTCGAGTCCCCTTCGGTCAACTTTTCATTACTGGTTTAAATCTGGTCGACTAGTATCCACTATGCTCCCTCTCCGACACACGACCAGCTACCCCCCCATAGCCTACCCAACGCTTTTTAGAAAGCTCGGATAATGCTGTCTATTTGTTCAGGAAGTATTCCCACTCCCTTTCAGCGATGAATTTCTCCCACTTCTTTTGTTTCTCCGCCCAGTTAGTGTTTGATGGCGGTTCGTACAATGGTGGTCGAGGTTCGACGATATGGCCTGCTCCTTTCTCTATCAAGAACTTGAACAGTAGGGTCGGTAAGGAGCACAGAAATTGGTCTCTAGTGCTTGCTCCTCACAGAATTCGTCGGCGATCTTCTCACACCACTCCGACAGATTTGTTCTACCCCCTCTAATAAGTTTCTTCAGCAAATGTTCTTCTTTAGTTGCGTCGGTCTTTTTCATCCAGGAGTTGCTTCAGTAGTTGTGGCACGGATTCAACAAACTTCTCGTGTGTCTCGGTGAAAAATATGGCTTTGGCTTCTGCAACTGTTAGTCTGTTCCTACGTGCGTAATTTTGTAAGTAATTGGCAATTTTACGCTCCCACCAGTCCTTGATCTCCTGCTCTGGTATCACAGGTGAGCATATATTCTAGACATGTACTATTGGCAACGGAACCAATGTTGTAATCTCACAGATCACATAAGGTTACCAATAATACATACTAAAACATATATATAAACAGAGTCAAGAGACAAGAACAGATATGATAGAACATAATACTTTATTACAATGAGTTCATACAAAGCACAGAACTGAACTGAGTTCTTGTGTGTCTCAACAGCCTAATATATACGAGTTACAAATAGTTACAAAATAACTACCTGTCGGTTCGGTGAACCGACACGAATGTTAGTTAGCCGACTTAATTAACTAGTTTAGTCGGCCGACCGACTTAGTTGGTCCATCGACTTAGTCGGCTGACTAAGTCGGTCTTCGTTCAAGTCGACTTATGTCGACTTGCTCCTTCTACACTGTGATGGTATATCCTTCTTAGGTTACCTTTTGTTTCACAACCTTATGATATCACAGTTGTTAGGTACACTCTACAATCCAGTATGGATGAGATGTGTAACTTAATGCTAATAAACTAAAATGAAAGAAAAATTGAAGTCCGTAATATGAAATTGAAAAATAAAATTCTCCAAAATAATAAAAAAGAAATAAAAGATTTGACCATGATAATAAAAAAATATAAAATAAATTGAATCAACACAGATCCATCTTAACCCTAATATTTCAAGCACTGAGAGTTTTATATGCCAGTTTCTTTTTTATCCTACTTTGCCTAATAGATCCAGGGTTAAGATGGGTCTACACTGGCATTAATGCAGCACCAATAATGTTGTCAGATGATAAGGCTTTATTTGTGTTACATTCTATTGTCACCTTAGAGGGAAGGGTTAGTAACAAAATATAATAGGGTGGGAGGTTTGGCTATATATTCCTTCACTAGAATACAGTTGGATTTAAATGGGGAAATTGCAAGGAAATAAAGAGAGTAGCTGCTGAATGAATATAGAGAAAGCTTGTCTAAGATGGCCAAATACACATTCTGAATCATAATTAGGTGTAGCAATTTGGATTTTCATGTTGGATCAGCTCTAAATCCAAAAAATTCTTCATATGCATCTGCAACTAATGAAATTCAAGCATGGGCATTGACTCTTACTTGACTCCTAAGGTCATCTCAATGATGTTAAAATCATATTACCTAATAGCCACCAAACCACATCTATACAATGCATTTAGTAAAATAATTTTCTCAGATGTGGTTCTTGGATCAATTAAAATATAAAGAGTAACATCATTTCTTTTACTTGTGATCTCCAAGTATGTTAACTAGTGCACATGGTTGTTCATTTCTATATGGGTTTGGTGAGCTCTCCCAACATCTCCCACCATGGTCTGATTCTTATTGAATCTATCTCCAGTGATCTCCCTTTGTAAATTTTCTCAAAATGGGTCTCTCCACATGTCCAACGACCTCCTTTTAAATATGTTCAATGTGTTCTTGGTTGGGAAATATTAGTTTAAGCATTACTCTACTGAGTATGTTGAGGGAAATAATTGTTACGTCGTATGATAAGTATGAATGGTGGTTAATTGCACCTTGGTTGGTTCTTTATAACCCCCATATTCTTTTCTCTTGGTTCCTTTTTATGCCATAAAAATGATGGTTTGGAACTTCCTCATAGCAAATGAATTTGATGTGTTCCTCTAGCAACATTTCCCTTGATGGTCATATTCAATTTGTAAAAAAAGTGTTCACATTTAGTTTCTTCATATTTAGATGGGGAGCATGCCTTGACATCTATCTAAATTGGGCCTCGTACTGTGGCACCATCTAATTGGCTTGATACAACACATTGAAATCATTCAAACAAGACTATACAAAATCCTTAGAAAGTTACCTCTACCATTAATGTTCCTTGGACAACTCCCATGTGATCATGGATGTCTCAAGACTAAGTTCCAAATCCATAAGTTGAAATATGTCCTATCATTTTTTTATTATTACAAGAGTAATCCCTAAGTGAGTAGAACATTTCCATTCTCTTCAATAATTATTCATCTAGCTCTCCTTTCATGAAACTCTAAAATTTTGTCAACCTCACCTTTTATAACTCCAATGATGGTCATGGATGTATTGAAAGCTGAGCTAATCATGCATAAAATACTTAGTGATGGATGAAATTGATCATCCCTACATTTTAAGGCAGATAACCGATAACAAACATCATCCAAATGACACTTTACAAGGCAGATGTCAGAGATTAAGTTGAGCAGAGTTTGTGAACATACATGGTTATATTTTTTGCATGTTGATTGATATATAGATATTCCACTTTGGAGTCTAGTTGCTATGTGAACCACCAGACATACCTAAGAGTCCCCTTTAGTTATTACCTAACAATATACATTATTAATGGTAATCATGAGCCCTTGAGCTAGATCTTTTAGTTCGACAACATTGTTGTTGTCGAATCCTAGATATCCATAATACATTCGAAGCATATGTCCTTGATCATTACGAAGAACCCCACAAAAAACAATTGGTCCTAGATTACCTTTGGAAACACCATCATTTCTTACTGTTATTACATACAAGCCCTAATCCCTAGTGGCCTTCTCAAACAAATTTTCCTTACCTTGCAGCAACAACTCATTATGAGCAACAACTCATCGATTAACAACCTTTCTTCATCATTATCCTCATCAAATTTGCTTCTGAAAATGGTGTTTGACAACTTCATGTATATGGAGACTCTCTTTTGAAAGGAAAGGAGGAGGGCGGTTGGAAACCAGGCACGTGAAAGATTCGATTTCAGGAGGGAGCGCATAGGAGGAGGGCGGTTGGGAACCGCCATCTGTGGTGACCATGGCATTTGCAGCAGAGGCAAAACTGTGAACCCTAATGCACGAGCTGAGACCCTAACAGAGCTGCTAAAAAATTGTGGTTGTCCCCTATGTAAACATTCTCATGAGTTCAATGAATAGTGACAAAAATAACATAACCATTTAAAATAATTTCCATAGCTACAAAAATTAATAATTAATTAATTTCATAATTTTTTTTCAAACCAACACACAACAATTTTCATATCTATAAAAATGATAAATTGAATCACTCAAACATAACTCATTTTAAGCACACCTATAAATTTAGAAAAAAAACCTTAAACTTAATTTTCCATTTTCCATATTTGACAAATCTGTTTTGAAAATTTGAAATTTTAGTGGCTATACAGCCAATGACAATGAAATCACGGATTTTGCTCATTTGATGTGAAGAGAAATTGCACGATTAGGTCAGAATTTCAGTCATGGGTTGGAAAAATTCATGTCATAGCACGTGGGGATCGACCTGCATCTTCTCAGGGGTCGATTTCACTGATTTTTAATAAAGGGATTTTCACAGATGAAGTTGTATTGCATTCTAGTCAGGATGAACGTTTTCGGTATTTTCTCAATCTTCTGCAACAACATTTTGTTTGGCTATTCATATGCATTTCAAATATTCAAACCAATTTGCTAAAATTTCAACAATGCTAAAATTAAGGTGCCCCCAATAGATGAATACACTAGTGATGAAAAAAGATTGGTTGTACCAAAACTTTACTGTGGGGATGACAGTGACAATGGAATACTCTTTCTTTCCAAACCAGAATTCAATGAATTGGCTTGATCCTTTCACTCTAATTCATATTGGTTTTCCCTTAAATAACCCACCCACCCAATTTGGCTTGCTGTACAATATTCGTTTCCACATGTCGCTTCGATTGTCTCAATCAAGCTTCTTGACGACGAAGATCAAAGCCAGGCAGGTTTTGTTTTCTCAATTCTTGTGGATTGGATCTGAATGTCTATCTTTAGAAATACATAATATACATAAAATGTAGTTTTTGATTCAGGGGAGCTAGGGTTAGAAGCATTCAATGGCGGTAGGGTTTGGATAACCAGCAGGAATGATGGAGATCCCTATTGTAATGTGATGATGCCTATTAATACAATGGAAGACTGTTCTACTCTCGTCTATGTGCTTTTGATGTATATTGATGATGTTTTTATAGTGATTGCATGCATTCTTCCCATTGCAACAAACTCCACATACGCACCAAGCAATAGACATCACACCAGCTATGCTTCCTACTATAACCAGGGCCTAGGGTACTGTAATCTTCAAGGTGTCGATCCTTCCTTACTTGTTGTCAAGTCCATCAAGGAAATATTCATTGAAATGTTTTACCTGGAATTCCATTCTTGCTTGCTGGCGTTATATGAAATAAAGTCAGCACTTTGTTCTTTAGTTTTCCATTTTAGACTTTTCTCAAAAAATTTCACCCCGGGGCCTTCTAAGAAATCTTGACTTGTCTTTTTGTCTTTGCATTTCACATTTAATAATGATATTTCTATAGACTTGTTTAGACCTTGGCATACAGGAGGCTTTTTTCTTTCATCCATGTACCCAATGATATTGCACTTGTTGAATTGAATAATACTCTCCAAGTCTAGGTATCTAACATCTGTTTCCCCAAAATACTTTACTGATCTATAACCTCTTCTACCTACAACAAAATATCTAACCCGACATCAATAGTCAGGTTTTGCACTCTCTTTAATTGCTAACTCTTGTATTGTTGGTTCCATATAATAGTCAGAATGCCAAAGCTTTGGCATAAGAGCTTCAATATCTATAGTATGCATATAAGTTATGGAAACTTCACCATTTCTATCTCTGGAAATTGAGGGGTTAGATGTTGATGTAAACTTATCAATGGATTTTGATGGCAAAGGACTATTATGAAGATCTTCAGTATCAGCACTTGGCCATGTATCGATAGTGCCTATCAAACACAGGAAAACAATGAGTCAAAAACATCAGAAACCAAGGGGAAGAATTATGAATAAGATAAATACATCATTTTACTATTCCCTACACCATATTAGAAAAATTGAAATCAACAAATGATCAAGCAGATTAGGTATACATGCTTTGAGGTTCTTGTGCAAAGGAATTTTCAAGACTAGGTTGTCCAATGATAGTGTCCACTTCCAGTGTGGAACATTTTTCCTGCAATTTCTTCACAAATAGTTCTCTTATCTCTATAATTGTACAAATTTAAAGTAGGCACAGAAACTAAATCTTCAAACACCTACTACTTTAACTTCAATGACTCGGGTACATTTTTTAATATCTTTTCATAATCTTCTATTTAGCATCTCAACCAGAAGTTAATGCACATGAACCATAAATTATCACATCAATCAATTCACACTTAAACCCCCTGCAATTAGAATTAGAGAAAAATATAAACCTAGAAATACTCATGCATACAGAGTCACCTGATAGTGTTTGAACCATAAACATTTACTGCTTGATAGAAAGACATCATAAAATTCAAAATTGCATAAGTTTGGTCTATAATTCTGGGTGGAAGTGCACATAGGGCCATATGGATCTACTCTTGATATTCAAATAATTCTTTGCACTCATTGACATTCATCTATAGGAACGTTGATAGTTTTGGAATCTGGATACATTAATTAAGAAAGACAAGTATGGGGATGTATCCTGCATTTAAAGTCCTTAACTACATGACTCATTAATTACTTTGCGGTTTGGAAAATCCAAGCTTGAAATGATTGTAACTTGTCAGGTTATCTGCTAACACTTGCTGGGGCAACTAGTATCTTCTATGCTTTCCATTGGATTATTTTGGGTGGAATAGATGACTGCTACCTACAACTGTCTTATCATTTATGTTGAAAATAGGGGTGTATGTTGAAATTCTCAGGACATGGTAACAGTCCTAGCAATCTGACCTAACCTACCTACTTAAGATCAACAAAACACTGAAAGTATTATCAAAATGGCAATTTTATATTTACTAGGGACTGAAACACATCAAACCTACGTTGTTGGGAGTGGGCAGCAGGAGCAGATTGAAAAGCGAAATTTTCAAAAGCCCACTTTTTGGGAGCACTTTTTTATATAGTATATAGTATATATTTTAGTATATTTTGATGGATTTATATCTAAAAATCATGTAGTATGTTGAATTAGCTATAGAAAACATGGATTAAAACATATAACATCAATCATCTAGTAGTTATAACTTTTATAACATTGTCATCAAATGATGAACCATAACAATTTTTATAGGAGCTTGGCAAAGAAGGGAGGTACCATAACATTGTTATCAAATGATCAACCTAGTATAGGAGCTTTTAGTATAGGAGAGGTAGGGAGCGTCTCGGGAGCACCTCGGGAGTGCGCTCCCAAAACTAGGATTGTTTTGGCAGCAAACTTCCGAAAGGAGCGAGATTTGGGAGCAGGAGCAAGGGGGTGGGGGGCATTCCTCTGCACCAGAGCATCAAACTGAAATTATATTAGCAAGTACAATAATTTTTCCCATAGGAGTGTGGTATAATGGGAAGCAGTGAGTTGATTGGGCTTGTAAAACTCTCTATGGCATGGCTGTAAGTATGTCCTTGTAAGCATAAGAAGTATTCTACATTTAAAAAAACACAACAATCTGAAACTCAAACCACATAACTATTTTATTACTATGAAAAGTAGGAAATACTAGAACGGTAAAACATTAAATACCAACTCTAATCATTCATTTCTCTCTACTGAATTGAATGCTTAAATCCTACCTGCACCTTCTTTTATAATTCAAGGAAGGCTTCCAAGGTTACAAAATAGTCTGATCAAGAAGTGTATCCATTCCTAAAATAAGTCTCAAACCTAAGATATATTTCTGCCCAGTGATTAGATCCCTGCATGATGAATAGTCTTAACTAGTGCGCTCCGATCAAGGAGAAAGACCCTCCTTGGGATATGCACCTTTTCCTTAGACTAGTCAATACCCATGTGCTGCCTTCTTAAACTAGAAAAGCAAACCTAAAATTAAAATTGTTCTAAATCTGAACAGTGTATTACAAATAGAAAAGTGCTACTACTTTTGGAACTTTCCTTTCTCATACTAGAAATGCAACTAATGAAAGCCACTTGTTAATTCTAGATTGCTAAATAAAGAACTGTAGTCCCTTACATAATATTGATCTCTCCTTCACAATCAATGCACCACACTGTTGGGTTGAGGATTGACAAGCTCACCCTCCCAGAGGTTGGCCACTGTATGAATTGTATCTCCATCACACGTGCCTGTAACTGCTCTACTGTTATGGCTTCTTGTGTTACTTTTGATGCAACGATGTGAACTTCCCCTTCCCTTGCTGAATTGTTCTCTGTGCTTGCTTGCAACTACACTTATGTTGTCATTAAAGATGTTGTACAAAATGATGTGACCTGCCACTGCACCTTCTCTGCATGTGCTCAAGTCTTGGACACCTTTAGAGGTGCTTGCTAAACTGACAAGTGCACCTTGGATGAGAACACTTACAAAGGTACAAACACTTGCAGTGTAATCTTCACGGTTAGTCAAAATTAACCTTATATTGTATCATAATTATATTTATAGGTTTGGCTCGCTATTTCCATCGTTCCAATCCGTTGCCATGGTGTGACTCCATGTGAGAAATTTCTTGGAAACAAACCTTTAGTTTCACATTTAGGGTTTTTGGATTGAATGCACGGGCCCATATTGCTTGTGAAAAGAGAAACAAATTGAAACCTAACAATCATTGCTACGTTGTGGTGGGGCTACAATGAAGTTTCCAAGGCATATTATCTATATTATCCTTCCACTCACAAGGTGATTGAACATAGAGATGCTATTTTTGATGAAGTTCCCACTCATGTTTTGCTAGCATATTTTTGGTTCATTCTTACATATGACTCTCTTATAGATGATTCCCAACATGTTTAAATGGATTTTTTCTCCTTCACATTATGATGTTGGTCATACTATTAAGCGTACGAGTATTTCGTCAATCACTCTTCTTATAATGACTAGATAGACAAATGATGGTGGCGAGGACCTTATTTATGAATTGCTTGGCTCCACTTCTCCATTATTGAATGCTCCTTCTAGCACTCATATAGTAGTTGAGCAGTTCAATGAAGATGAAGAAGACTTTTTGATTGATCGATCTAATCCACCTCCTCTTCCTCTATCTAGGTCAAGGCCTTGCACCAAAGAGCAAAGTAGAAAATGATTGGAAGCCTCCTCCACCATGGCTCTTCTCACCGAGGTTGATGATATTCCATTGATTTGAAAGAAAGATATGGCATTTAGGGGGGATGATATGTCTTCTTTACATGGCCCTTGTTCAGTGTTAAGAGGGATGTGTGTAATGTCTTCTCTTGGTGGTCTCTTGTTAAAATTAAGGGAGGGTGTTGAAAATAGGTTGAATCTTCACTTTTGTCCATGGTTGACCTTATATTGTACCATTCTTATATTTATATGTTTGGCCAAGGCTGACTTTAAAATCATAGGCTCAAAAATCCTAATAGGCAATGCACCTACTCTCAAGTTGTGTATAATTACCCAACTCTCATCTGTATTTTATCAGTCAATTGATTCATTTGTTTTTAATACAAATGATTTACCTAAGTCCATCTGTATTCTTTTGTGTCTAAGTTTCTCTCTATTGCACTTGTTCTTGGCTTGTTTTCTCTCTCTATGGGAGGTAAGATATTTGAAATTTTAACATTTTTCCCTACCATCTTCTTCAAGCATGAGACATAAAAGGTGATATGCACTTGTGACCCTCACATTTCAAGAATATATGCAACTTGTCCCACCCTTGCTAGAACCTTATAAGGACCATACTATCTAGGTCCAATCTTTATTGAGAAATAGACATCAAAGTACTTAATTATCAAAGTACTTCCATTTACAGTCATTTTTTGAGAAATAGACATTTTTTGTGGATGTATTAAGGTCAGATATTTGGGAAGGGTTTTTTTCACGGTCTCAATTATCAGGTTTTTATGTGAATTATTACAGTATTTCTATATATGCAAAGGAATATCAGTACATGATGTAATTGGCCCTGAATTCTCAAATATGAAAGGATTTCTGTAATAAGACCTGCCTACCCTGCCAAAGTCATTCTTACATCAAATTAATTTTATCTCCTTTTTTATGGTCTCTATATGTGATTACATCTCTGTCATCTTTTAACTTTGTTTTTGAGTGCTTAGGTAGATGAGTGCCATTGATTGGAAGACTGCAGTGATTTTATTTTTATTGAATGCTTCAAGGATCAAGATTGGATCCTGTAGATTACTTCAAAGGCTATTTTACTCAAACCAGAGGGTTGTACCTTTTGGATATTTAGCCATCAAATGCAAGCCTACAATAAGAATTTGCGAGGGCAAAATATGATTTCCAGCTTGACAACTACATAGTAAGAATATGAAGTTTCTAGACAACTTAATGGCCTAAATGGCTGTCCCAAAACAAAATTCAGCTTGAAAAAGGACAAGACACTATAGTATTTATGGACAAGTATCAACTAATTGTTTTGAAGCTCAATATTATCACAACAAATGGATTGTCAAAGTCAAGGTAAGTTCCAGCAAATGTAAAATCTCTATGACTGTCCAATAACATGCAATTTCCAGCCAAATAGAAAATGTCACTCAATCATGCCCAAAATGTAGATTCCATCTCTTGAAAAACTATTGATAATTAAGCTAAGTGCAAGAGCTTCTTTAGATGGGTATGATTAAATGAATAAGTGATAGAGCCCAACTGTATAGGGCTGGAAATGTTTGCAAGATAAGCAGTGCTCTTTGGTTGTGTATGTTCCCTTAGGATATGACGTTGAGGGGGTTCTAGGTCTTGCATTAGGAAGTTAGATTGTGAAGGGAATAGAGTAGTGTTGTAGGTTTGAGATAGGATAATAAAATGACATCAAATGGCTGCCCCTCTATAAAATTACAGTCACTTTCTCTGACAGGTCAAGAGGATGAGATGACTTGGGAAAGGGGTTTATAGGATTTGTGTTTGAGCTTTAGTCTTCTAGGTTTATAGAGGAGGCTTACTAGTCTAGGATAGGCCAGATTGTAAGTGTTTAGGGCTGTCCTTTTATATGTTTATAGTTTGTTATAAGGGCATAGCATTTTTTAAGTAGAGCACTAAGTGAATGGAAATAAATGATGGGGTTAATTCCTGACTTCAATGATTTAGATAAAAGTTCTAATCTTATACTGCCCACATGGTTATACGAGAATTGAGCATGGAATATCTACATTGGCAGAAATAGTCTTCAGAATTTTGGTACAGTAACTATGATTGATCTATAGTGGTTACATTCTATTACTATAGATTAAAGTAAATTACCTTCCCCTTGGCAAAGGAAAGGGATAATCGACGATTCGACACACATTCCAAACCTACATAAATTCCATATGTCCATATGATGTAAGCTTGCAGAATATAGTGGAGCCAGACGTTGATTATTTCCACACGAATAGGAGTGTGAGAAGGTGGTTGGACTACCTCTTGATGAATGCGGGTGTAATTCCAAAGTAGTAGCATTACCCGCTATATATATATATATATATTATAGTGACCTTTTCAAAACAGATTTTCAGGTTATTATTACAAAAATCAGCCTAGATCATATCTTAGCCAATAAATAAATATGTATAGTTCAAAGTCTATCCAGTGCCAGGTGATCTATCTTTTTTCAATGGCAGTAAAATGGGGACTCAAGCAGTTAGCATGTGTTTTAAACTTGCAGGCGTTATTCATCAGTTCATGTAGTTTCCAACACCAATCAAAATTTAAGGGTTCTCTTATTTCACTAGAAAGCGCTCTTACTCCATTTAGCCTGCATTTTCTTCATTGAGATCAATGTTTATCTTTAAACATGACATTTAGCATATTTAACCACATGCACAGATAAAGAAAATGTTGGGATATTCTCATAGATTTACTTTACTTCTACAGTGCTTGACACACGTAGATATAATCTATTGCTGGCCATCTATGTGTTGCATCAGATTCCAGTCACTTTCAGCAACTAGTGTGTTCATGCCAAATGCCATCATATTTCGTTCTCTTCAACATAGTCTTCCTATTATGTTTTTCCTTTTTAGTAACCTTAATCGAAGCACCTAAATGCATAAATCTGAGGTTATATTTAATTTCTTTTATTTGGGATTAACTCTTTGGGAAACTTCCGAGCACTCCCCTCCATTTTGAGGATGGTACCCAGTGTAAAGCAGGTGGCATAGACTTGGTGGGCCTAACCCCATGGGAATCAAACCAGGGACCTGCATAGCACTCCGAATTACTAGCAATGTCTTGGTAACAATGGAACCAATTGATTGAGGTAACCCTTGGTGATTGAGGATATATTAACTATTTTGACATAGAAGGCATTAAGAATTTAGTTTTTTCAAATTTCAACGAAGTGAATAGTTTGATGTTGAAGCTAAAGGCAAAGCTTTATCACCTTGAATTTGTATGACCAATTTTTATTTGCTTGAACTGTGCACTAGCATTCCTTATAATGTGCTTGCTTTAAGGATAGGGACATCCAAGTTGGCCATTGGCTATGCAATTTTTTATCATTTAAACAGAGAATTTTATCTGCTAGCCAGGTTGTTTCTCTAAGAAGTGCCTATCCTATGGGTATCTTCCTTGAGAAATATCTCTTTATGTTAGTTGTTGTTGAGTTTGATAAAAAACTCAGGCCTCAACCCCAACGAGGGATACTTTTGCAGAAAAGCTTCCTAGTAGCCAAGATGGGTGGCTGTTGGTTCCACTTTTTTTGCATTATGTATAGTTTATACCAGTATATAAAAGTCAGCTTTTCTTTTCTTACATATCAGTTTATAAAATTCAGCTTTTCTTTTCTTTCTTCTGAAGACTACTATGTATTCCTTTCTGCTGGTTGCTTTAGAGTACTTGGCATTTTCTCCGTTAAAGTTCAAGATTTGTCTTTCCTCTTATCTAGTAAACTCTCTATTCTGGGAATTGTCTTCATTGACAGTTGTTTAGTGCAAGGAAATACATTTTTGAGTATGTATTTTTCCTTCCTATTATGTTGTAGGGAAGAAAGATACTTAAGCCAGACAAATGGCGAGTGACTTTTAACAGTGAGGGCAGGCATGTGGGGTTCCAAAAGGTTCTCAAGACAATTATTTTTGGGGTTAGTTTTCTTCCTCGGTTGTAAATCTTTTCGGGACCTTAATCCCTTACATGTGCTTTCATTGTTGCTTGTTGATATATATGACTGGACACCTTTTATTGTATATCTCACAATTCACCGATGCTGCTATTGTTCATTAGTTTACATAAAAAAATTGGACCTCGCTAACATTAGAAACACACATAGTTCTAGCTTTTCAAGTTAGCTAGCATTGATTTTATGACTAGCATATTGTATATGTCATGCGTTTGTTCAAATTAGATGGATGAGTTTGGAATGCTCTTTTTCCTGTGATGGATTTTTCCACATCAACATTTTTTCGATCACTTCATTGGGGTTTTGAGTATTTTTGCTTTATAAAATTTGGGTCAAGAGGTTTCTAATTATTTCATGTAAAATATAGGCCTTTACCAATTGAGTTTGAAAGGGCTTTTCAAGCTACTTCGGCACCCTTTCTAAGCATGTTTTTAATTTTGAGAGAATTTGAAACCTTGCAGATGGTGTACTTTTTGTCAGTAATCGTTGTTGGATATACACACAGAAGATTATAGACAAGAGTGCTCAAAAGAATAAGACATATTAGATTTCTTTTTTATTTGGTGATGCATTGTCTAATTGCATTGTAGGAGGAGAGGATTACGTTATGCAACTCCCAAATGCCTAATCTTTAAATGACTATAGTCTTAATTGATGATTACATCACTCTATTATAATGCCTCTACGCAAGCCTTTATTACATGTCTAAAGTATGCTTAAAGTATGACTCATTGTGGCATGTTGTTAAAATGAAAACTAACTCCAGCTAGATTTCCATCACGGTGTAATGAACTAACATACATAAGCTTTCCCTTATAGTGCCATGTTGTTAGAAGGAAAGCTAACTCAAACTAGATTTCCATCACAGTGTAATATATTTGATGACAATGTCACTGTGTTAGATGGAAAACTACCTTATGAAGGCTAACAAACATTAGTTTTACTCACCGTGCAATGTTTTAAGAACGAAACCTAACTCCAGCTAGATTTTCATCATGGTGATTTGTGATTGATGACAATGTCATTGTGCTAGATGGAAAAATGCACTATTAAAACTTACACACATTAGATTTCACTCACCGTGCAATGAATTAAGTATTAAAGCTAACTCTAGCTAGACTTCCAACATGGTGCAATGTGCTTGATGACAATGTGGTTGGGTTACATGGAAAACTACCTTATGAAAGCTAACACACGTTATCTTTCACTCATCATGCCATGTTGTTAAAAGGAAAGCTAACTCCAGCTATATTTCCATCATGGTGTAATGAGCTAACACACATAAGCTTTCCCTTATAGTGCCATGTTGTTAGAAAGAAAGCTAACTCCAGCTAGATTTCCATCATGCTGTAATGTATTTGATAATAATGTGGTTTTGTTAGATGGAAAACTACCTTATGAAAGCTAACAGACATTGGCTTTATCGACTGTGCAATATTTAAAAAACCAAAGCTAACTCTAGCTAGATTTCCATCATGGTGCATTGTCATTGATGACAATGTGGTTGTGCTAGATAGAAAACTACATTATGAAAGCTAACACACATTAAATTTCATTCATCGTGCAATGATTTAATGATGAAAGCTAACTCCAACTAGATTTCCATCATGGTGCAATGTGATCGATGATGATGTGGTTGTGTTAGATGGAAAACTACCTTATGAAAGCTAACACACATTGGCTTTCACTCATCATGGCATGTTGTTAGAAGGAAAACTAACTTCAACTAGATTTGCATCATGGTGTAATGTATTTGATGACAATGTGGCTATGTTAGATGGAAAACTACCTTACGAAAGCTAACACACATTAGCTATTATTCACCGTGCAACGTTTTAAGAATGAAAGCTAACTCTAACTAGATTTCCAACATGGTGCATTTTGATTGATGACAATGTGGTTGTGCTAAATGGAAAACTACATTATGAAAGTTAACACACATTAGACTTCACTCACCGTGCACTGATTTAAGGTTGAAAGCTAACTCCATCTAGATTTTTATCACGATGCAATTTGACAATGTGGTTGTGTTTGATAGAAAACTACCTTATGAAGGCTAACACACATTAGCTTTCACTCATCGTGCCATGTTGTAAAAAAGAAAGCTAACTCCAACTAGATTTTCATAATGGTGTAGTGAGCTAACACACATAAGGTTTCACTCATAGTGTCATGTTAGAAGGAAAGCTAACTCTAGCTAGATTTCCATCATGGTGTAATGTATTTGATGACAATTTGGTAGTGTTAGATGAAAAACTACTTTATGAAATCTAACACACATTAGCTTTTACTCACCGTGCAATGTTTTAAGAATGAAAACTAACTCCAGCTAGGTTTCCATCATGGTGCATTGTGATTGATGACAATGTGGTTGTGCTAGATGAAAATCTACACTATGAAAGCTTACACACATTATATTTCACTCATAGTGCAACGATTTAAGGATGAAAGCTAACTTCTGCTAGATTTTCAACACAACACAATGTGATTGATGACAATGTGGTTGTGTTAGATGGAAAACTACTGTATGAAAGCTAACACACATTAGCTTTCACTCATCGGGCCATGTTGTTAAAAGAAAAAATAACTCCAGTTATATTTCCATCATGGTGTAATGAACTAACACACATAAGCTTTCCCTCATAGTGCCATGTTGTTAGAAGTAAAGCTAACTCTAGCTAGATTTCCATCATGGTGTAATGTATTTGATAACAATGTGGGTGTGTTAGATGAAAAACTACTTTATGAAAGCTAATAGACATTAGATTTAATCATCATGCAATGTTTTAAGAACGAAAGCTAACTCTAGCTAGATTTACATCTGGTGCATTGTGATTGATGACAATGTGGTTGTGCTAGATGAAAAACTACATTATGAAAGCTAACCCATATTAGATTTCATTCATCATGCAATGATTTCATGACGAAAGCTAACTCTAGCTAGATTTCCATAACGATGAGACGTGATCGATGATGATGTGGTTGTGTTAGATGGAAAACTATTTCAAGAAGCTTTTCCAAATTATTTTAAAATTGCGAAATGTGATATTTTTTTATAACTCTAAAAATGACACTTCTGTTGCTTAGTAACTCTGAACAAAGGTATCTTAGTGTAACAGGAAGAAGTAAAACAAGTTCATTCTACAAAATTATAACATCAGACCTTTCTTCCAACATCTTGTCACTCATCGTACAATGATTTGGGTACGAAAGCTACTCCAACTAGATTTCCATCACGGTGCAACATGATTGATGACAATGTGGTTTTCGTAGATTTAAAACTACCTTATGAAAGCTAACACACATTAGCATTCACTCATCGTGCCATGCTGTTAAAAGGAAAGCTATCTCTAGCTAGATTTCCATCACGGTGTAATGAGCTAACACACATAAGCTTTCACTCATATGCCCTGTAGTTAGGAAAAAAGCTAACTCCAGCTAGATTTACATCATGGTGTAATGTATTTGATGACAATGTGGCCATGTTAGATGGAAAACTACCTTATGAATGCTAATACAGATTGGTTTTTACTCACCGTACAATGTTTTAAGAACGAAAACTAAATCCAGCTATATTTTCATCATGGTGCATTCTGATTGATCACAATGTGGTTGTGCTAGATGAAAAACTACTCTATGAAAGATTCCACACATTAGATTCCACTCATCGTGCACCGATTTAAGGATGAAAGCTAACTTCAGCTAGATTTTCAACAAGACGCAATGTGATTGATGACAATGTGGTTGTGTTACATGGAAAACTACCTTATAAAAGCTAACACACATTCACTTTCAGTCATCGTGCCATGTTGTTAAAATGAAAGCTAACTCCAGCTAGATTTTCATCATGGTGTAATGAGCTAACACACATAAGCTTTCCCTTATAGTGCCATGTTGTTAGAAGGAAAGCTAACTCCACCTAGATTTCCATCATGGTATAATGTATTTGATAACAATGCAGTTGTGTTAGATGGAAAACTACCTTATGAAAGCTAATAGACATTAGCTTTACTCACCATGTAATGTTTTAAGAAGAAAAGTTACCTCCATCTAGATTTCCATCATGGTGCATTGTGATTGATGACAATGTGGTTGTGCTAGATGGAAAACTGCACTATAAAAGCTTACACACATTAGATTTCACTCACCATGCAACGATTTAAGGATGAACGCTAACTCTAGCTATATTTTCAACACAGTGCAATGTGATTGATGACAATGTGGTTATGTTACATAGAAAACTACCATATGAAAACTAACACACATTAGCTTTCACTCATCGTGCCATGTTTTTAAAATGAAAGCTAACTACAACTAGATTTCCATCATGGTGTAATGAGCTAACAAACATAAACATTCTTTTATAGTGCCATGTTGTTAGAAGGAAAGCTAACTCCAGCTATATTTCCACCACGATGTAATATCTTTGATAACAATGTGGCCGTGTTAAATGAAAAACTACCTGATGAAAGCTAACAAACATTAGTTTTACTCACCGTGTAATGTTTTAAGAACGAAATCTAACTCTAGCTATATTTTCATCATGGTGCATTGTGATTGATGACAATGTGGTTGTGCTAGGTGGAAAACTACATTATGAAAGCTAACACACATTATATTTCACTCATCGTGCAATGATTTAAGGATGAAAGATAACTCCAGCTAGATTTCCATCATAGAGTAATGTGATCAATGACGATGTGGTTGTGTTAAATAAAAAACTATCTTATGAAAGCCAACACACATTAGCTTTCACTCATCGTGCCATGTTGTTAGAAGGAAAACTAACTCGAGCTAGATTTGCATCATGGTGTAATGTATTTGATGACAATGTGGCTGTATTAGATGGAAAACTACCTTATGAAAGCTATCACACATTAGTTATTACTCACCATGCAACGTTTTAAGAACGAAAGCTAACTCTAGTTAGATTTCCAACATAGTTCATTTTGATTGATGTCAATATGTTTGTGCTAAATGAAAAACTACATTATGAAAGCTAACACACATTAGATTTCACTCACCGTGCAACTATTTAAGGTTCAAAGCTAACTCCAACTAGATTTCCATCATGGTGCAATGTGATAATGTGGTTGTGTTAAATAGAAAACTAATTTCAGCTAGATTTTCATCATGGTGTAATGAACTAACACACACGATCTTTCAATCATCGTGCCATGTTGTTCGGAGGAAAGCTAACTCCAACTATATTTTCATCAAAGTGTGATATATTTGATGACAATGTGGTTGTGTTATATGGAAAACTATCTTATGAAAGCTAACTCCAACTAGATTTCTATCATGGTGCATTGTGATTCATGACAATGTGGTTGTGTTAGATGGAAACTACATTATGAAAGCTAAAACATTAGATTTCACTCATCGTGCAATGATTTAAGGACTAAAACTAACTTCAGCTAGATTTCCGTCATGGTGTTATGTATTTGATAACAATGTGACTCTTTTAGATAAAAAGATACCTTATGAATTCTAACACACATTAATTTTCACTCACCGTGCAATGTTTTAAAAGCAAAAGATAACTCTAGGTAGAATTCCATCTTGGTGCAATGAGCTAACACACATTAGCTTTCACTCATCATACAATGCTTTAAGAGTGGAAGCTAACACGTTAAAAGTAAAGCTAATTATAACTAGATTTCCATCATCGTATTATGTATTTGATGACAATGTGGTTGTTTTAGATAGAAAACTACCTTATGAAAACTAACACACATTAAATTTCACTCAACATGCAATGTTTTAAGAATAAAAGGTAACTCCAGCTAGCTTTCCATCATGATGTAATGAACTAACACACATTAGCTTTTACTCATCATGCCATGTTAGAAGGAAAGCTAACTCAAGATGGATTTCCATCACGACGTAATGTATTTGAGGACAATGTGGTCATGTTAGATGGAAAAATAACTTATGACAACTAACACACATTAGCTTTTACTCACCGTGCAATGTCTTAAGAACGAAAGCTATCTCCAAATAGATTTCCATCATGGTGAATTGTGATTGACGATAATGTGGTTGTGCTAGATAAAAAACAACATTATGAAAACTAACACACATTAGATTTCACTCATTGTGCAACAATTTAAGGACGAAAGCTAACTCCAACTAGATCTCCATTGTGGTGCAATGTGATTGGTGAAAATGTGGTTGTAGTAGATGAAAAACCACCTTATGAAAGCTAACACACATTAGCCTTCTCTCATCGTGCCATGTTGTTAAAATGAAAGCTAACTCTAGCTAGGTTTCCATCATGGTGTGATATATTTGATGACAATGTGGTTGTTTTAGATAGAAAGATACCTTATGAAAACTAACACACATTAGCTTTCACTCACCGTGCAATGTTTTAATAATGAAAGCCAACTCTAGCTAGATTTCCACCATGGTGCAATGTGATTGATGACAATGTGTTTGTGTTAGATTTAAAACCACATTATGAAAACTAACACACATTACCTTTCACTCAAGGTGCAATGTTTTAAGAACGAAAGGTAATTGTAACTAGATTTCCATCATGGTGCGATGTGATTGATGACAATGTGGTGGTTAGATGCAAAACAACCTTATGAAAAGTAACACACTTTAGCTTTCACTAACCGTGCAATGTTTTAAGAACAAAAACTAACTCCATCTAGATTTCCATCATGGTGCAATGTGATTGATGACAATGCAGTTGTATTAGATGAAAAACTTCATTATGAAAGCTATCGCACGTTAGGTTTCACTCACCATGACATGTTGTTAGAAGGAAGCTAACTCCACTAGATTTTTGTTATGGTGTAATGTATTTGATGACAATATGGTTGTGTTAGATGGAAAACTACCTTATGAAAACTAACACATATTATTTTTTAGTCACCATGCAATGTTTTATGAATGAAAGCTAACTCCAGCTAGATTTCCATCATGATGTAATGTGATTGATGACAACGTGGTTCTGTTAGATGAAAAACTACATTATAAAAACTAACACATTAAATTTAATTCATCGTGTAATGCTTTAAGAATGAAAGCTAACTCTAGCTAGATTTTCAGTGCATTCATACACATACATCAATAATATAAGTGCCATGTCCAAATTCAAATAGGAATTTGGTGGTTTTATCTGAGTTGATATCTGTAATTCTCTAATACTTCTTTGATCTCTTATTGTTATCTCTTCATATATATTTTATGTAATTTATATGTAAATTCCCTTTTTCTAGCCTGCACAAGATGTAGGGGAATAATGTTTTATGGCATACAAAAGGGCTACCCTATTGTTTTGAATTATTGTAGCTATATTACTTTTTTGAACATACACTTTATATGGTTTAATGTTAATTACAAATTAAAATTCAAATGTGTTACATAAATTGGGAGGAGTTACAGTGGAAAATATAATTTTGACAAGAGGGGACTATGTTGACCTCCTAATTAATGGTCAATTTATTGGACTAGGAAGGGTTGAATCTATGGAGACTACAACTCATTATGGCGGAGAAAGGCTTAATGTAGGATATATTATGGTTTTGATAATTGATGTCATTGAACGACATTTTATTGTGGAAGATGTTGATGAAGGAGACTTACATCCATGGAAGATCATAAATTTGAGGCATAACAAAGGTAAATCAAAATCTTGAAGCACATGTTAAGTGTTTTTGATAGTACACTGCTTGTTATTTTTTAGCAAATACAAAGTTTGTTTAATTTGTTGTATATGTGCAAAAGTTTCTTCTGCATTTTCTATTGGAGACAAGGTAGATCTTTTGCAATGTGGAGTGAAGGTGGGTGAAGGCTCCATATTCAATACATAGATTGGTCATAAGGTGCATGGAAGGATGGTAAATAAAGGATCCATAGTGGTTAATGTTGAGAAGGTGTTAAAACATGATGCTTTTTTGCCACATCCAACTGGATTTGAGAATACTCTAGGGGTGCATTGGGATCTTATTAGATTTGGCCAGAATCATATTTAGAACCTCATTGTCATGATAATCTAGTAAATACTCCCTGAAATAGGCTTACATTAACATGTAAAAAGGTTTCTCTTACACATGAATGCACATAAACAAGCGTGTGCATTGCCAAAGGGATCATAGTTAATGTTCGTGAGGATGACATGGTTGAGGGTGAAATGTTAGGTGGAAAGGAATTCAGTGTTTTTATGGAAGACATAGAAAGAAATAGTGAAATATGTAGGATTTAGGATATGTCTATACATTGTTTGGTTAGATGGCTAATAAATGAGTTGGTGGACAATGAAGGTAAGATTTTAAGGGTGAATGAAAATTTCAAGGAGGCACCTAAGGAAATGGCAGTATGGGATCTTATAGAGGACACAAGTCCCTTAAACACATTGGATGGTGATCTTTATAATGAAAAAGATCCAGACTCAATGCTATGCATGTAACAAGGCCATATAAAATATTAAACGAGTTGTGGCTACAAAAAAAAGTTGGAAACTTTGAAATACAGAGAGATGAAGAGAAAAAAAACCGACTTTTGGCAGCGGATAAAAGTTGCAAACAAGATTGTATTCAACATGTGGATATGAAAGCCATTGCAGCTACTATAAGGAGTATGAAACTCTTGAAAAAAATGGCATTAGGGAATTTGTCTTGAATTCACTCCTTTCCAACACAATCATGTCAAAGAGCCATGGCCATGGCCTACCTCCTGTTGTTAGGAAAGTAAAAGACATGAGTTTAAATGGATATATTATTTGCAAGAAAGCATGGTACAAGATACATAATATTCCTCAAAGCACCTTCTATACTTACCAACATAATTTCAAACAAGGACATGTCAAATGAATTCATGGTAACACCAACAAATGCAAACCAATGCACATACTTTGGAAGCCATAGAAATATTGCACAAAATTGTAATGGATAATTCAAATTTTTCACCGAACCAAACACGACAAGTTGAAGAAGATGGAAAGTTTTCTCCCTTAAGATTGTTGCCATCAACATACACCCACGGTTCTTTGTTAAAAGAGATCAATGAGGCTCTTCAAGAGATAAATTTTCCATCCATATCACAACCAACAATGAGCAAGATTTGGAATACTCATTTTCTAGACGTGGCATTCTCAAAGAACACTAACTTCAGTAAATGTAGTGAATGTATCGTGTTGAAAGCATGGACGAAGACAACGACTACAAAAGAGCTGGAATATAAGGCACGAGCTAGACTAAATAAATGTAACAAGAATGTTATGTGTGGAATATATTGCTACTATGCCCACATAATTATGCCAAAGTGGTATCCAAAGGAATGCTTGAGCATTATCCATGATAAAATGGAAAAAACAAAGACTTAAATCCCAAGATTACGTGTCAAATCAAAATATGTTGTAGTAACAAACTTGGGTTTGCCGTTGACAGGTATGCTGACACATGGGCATAACACAGGAGGTTTTGATCATTTCTCCCTACCATTTGTACACATGGGATCACAATTTACCATTAAATCTCCTGCAAATTGCTTGAGGGACCTTGAAGACCCACACCTTAATATGTATGGTGATTTTCTTTATGAGAGTGGAAGATCAAGAAACCCAGTTTCAAATGAATTACTTCAAAACTCTATTTACTCAAAATGTAGAGTGTACAAGGATGCTTTCCTATCTTTAAATGGAAGCTCAAACAATCAAAATCTTCATTTTAAACCTCTTCCTCCACATTTGTTGTTACAGTTGAACAACGTAGCTAGTGATAATAAGAATCGTTATGTTTCATGTTTCTATCACTATTTACTGCACTTGGTGTCTTCATCACTATTGAGGTTGGGTTCTTGCTTGTGGGGCACACCCATGGAGACATAGATGGAACCTACAGAAGAATGTCTTCCAACTTGAAAAGTAAAGATATATATTCTTTACTTGAGATGATGGATACATATCGCACAATAGAAAAAAAATGGGTGTTTCCACCTAAACGTATTGACAAAGTGTATGACATCAAAAGTTTTCTTAATGGGTACATCAAGGAGGGGAAAAATGCACTAGTTGGACATCTTAATGTCTAGTACTTCCAATTTCTTGTACTCAATGTCGTTCCAGCTACGAGGTATAAAGAATCCATTAGAGACATTGAGTGGTCAGAAATAGTTGAGTTGTGGAATATAAATGATGAATGTCAACCTATATTGCCCACAGGGAAGCCATCTTTCTTACATCCCAAAGACAATGTTGTTTATTTAAAAGAACTAAAGGAATAACATCATACATAAAAATGTGGAAATAGACTATTGGCAATGAGAATTCACCAATTGTTACAGAGGAGCGGAATAAAAAACTAGATTATTGGAAAAGAGTTCTAGATGCATTAGATGGAATCTACAATGACCATACACCCTTGGATGAAAATGATTCTTCTTTTGCTGATTTTTAGCCCAAGACGAGGAAAATTGTTAACGTTGATGGTAATGCACTCCAGGCAATATCAAGTATTATGGATGGGGATTTTGATAATGTGACAAATGAACTAGTATATGTTCGACCCAATTGCAAGAAGCCAAATCCAACATTTGATCCTAGAATTGATGTTGAGAAAGGAAATATGTTGCTTGTTAGATCAGGAAATGAGGATGAAAGAGAGATGATTTGGATGGAAAAAGCCACCTCAGATATCTTTCAAGATGATGAAAATGAGACCCTTCATGTAAAGATTGATTGGTGACAACCTAGCCTAGGGAAATAGAAGGGAAATTTTTTAGAACAATATTGGGTACCAAAACCTGATGACACGATTTAATTCCATAAACTCTCTTTGTCATTATGATTAACCATGGAAATCTTCATCCTCAAGCTGTACTTGATCTGCTTGAGAAAATATAAGGAGATTAGGTGGAGATTATTCATGAATGCAATTTTTCTTTTTGAATGACTAATTAATATACATGAATAAAAAGTTGTCAATGTTTGTAGTATATCAAATATTCTCTTCAAGCCACCTTTTGAGGAATTTTAAATTGTTTGCGACATATATGAAAATTTTGGTTCAACTTCAATGTTAATTCATTTGATGATACTTTATGCGAATGCACTTTAAAACATCTTATAGACTTGCTTTGTGAATAAATGTAAGGCACTTGCAATAAGGTTTGAAGTGAGTTTTCCCTATTATTCGTTATTATAGTTGATATAAATTTAATTGTACTATTATGTTGCATTCAAATTCATAATTATATGTTCTCTTGTAGACTTTAAAGTGGTGCCAACTTTGTACTAGTATATTATCTTATACTCAATAAATACAGTACTAACATTTTTAATGTGTAGGTTTTATCAGTTTGTCATCATTGTGATTGATCTTCTGGATTAAACCGTGTGAACGTCTTTCAGACCAATGTTTTGAGTGGACACTCCACCCATGCTTGTTACGGGAACCACAAAAAACTCATTGTGGATTGAAAAGATTTGACATAACTTAGTCCAGAAAATCAATCACTAAGTAGTAACATCATGTTAGCTTTAATTCATGTTAGACATAAGAAAGAAGATTGCAGGAAGACCACAATAAATAAATGTGGTGTACAAGTTGTAATTGATTTGCTTCACTAAATATAAGGAGATTAGGTGGAGATGATTCATGAATGTAATTTTCTCTTTGAACGAGTTATTAATATACAAGAAGAAACACTTTTCAATGTTTGTTGTATATCAAATATGCTCTTCAAGCCTTTATTTGAGGAATTTTATGTTATTTACTAATATGAAAATTTTGGTTCAACTTCTATGTTAATTCATGTGATGGTACTTTATGTGAATTAGATAACACCATTCAATTTTTAATTTTTCAATTTGTATTTTACATAAACTCAACTTGTCACTATATCAAATGTGCATAATCATATTCAATAATGAACCTTAAAACATCTTCTAGACTTCCTCTATGAATAAATGTAAGGCACTTGCAATAAGGTTTGAAGTGACTTTTCCCTATTATTTGTTATTATAATTGATATAAGTTTAATTGTTCTACTCTGTTGCATTCTAATTAATACTATATTTTCTTTTGTAGGCTTTAAAGTGGTGCGAACTTTGTACTAGTGTAATATCTTATACTCAACAAAGACAAAGTAGTAACATTTTCAGAGTGTAGGCTTTCATAGTTTGTCATCATTGTGAATGATTTTCTGGATTAAGTTGTCAGTGAGTTTTTCAAACCAACATTTCAATTGGGCACTCCATGCATGATCGTCGAGGGAACAATGTAAAATTCATTATGGTTTGAAAATATTTCACATAGTTTAATCCCGAAAATCAATAGCCATGTATTAACATTTAATGTCAATACTACATAAGCTAATAATAGTCACAACACAATATTAATATGGTGTTAAATAACTTTATATTATGTAAGAAATTTCTTACACAAATTATTAATAATTCACTAGTCAAATATTTATGACTTTTGTTTTAATACGCAAATATAAATATTAATGATAATCAAAGTATATCATTAAATACATTTATAGGTAAAATTTCTCACATAAATATGTTATTCTTATAATCAACATTCATTAACTTAGGTTTTAATACACCACCACAATCAACAACAACAATAATAAATTATGTCTATTCTAATTCATAATTTATTTTAATTATTACTAAGATAAAACCTATTTTACTTTAAGTCATAAAATATTTTCTCTTGTCCACTATTAAGTGGTGCCAACTTCCAAAAATAAAACATCATACTCAAAAAAGACTTAGAATTACTATGGTAACTCAACCTAGATACATCATTTAACATAATTTCAATTAAATGAAATCCCAAGATAATAATAGCAACACATATTGATTATTAATGTCATTAAATAACTTTAATAATAATATGTAAAAAAATATTTTACAATCTATTTTTTGTGATATAATAACTGATCAACTTTTTTTTTATAGAAAATATAAATAATAGTTTAATATAAATAAATTATATTTCTATTCTAACGTATAATTGTTTTTATCGTTAAAATAATAAACTTAGCATAGTAACACTTAATATATAATAGTTTTTCTTGTCACTTGTAAAATGTTTCCAACCTTCTAATATATTACAACATGATACTCAACACATACAATATTACTTGCTATGTTGAGAATTAAAATTGTTATAGTAACAAACACATTTGTATTTTTTTTCCTTGGAAAAAAAAAACATAATTTTATTTCATCTTTCGAGTAACAAAATTACATTTTTTAGATACACATCACTGTGTATTCATATAAGTACCATGTCAGGGTCAAAATTTATACATATACAACAGATATCAAGACGAAAGAGCAATCCTGAGCAGACTCAAGAGTCTCAAGTATCAAGTACTATCAAAACAACATATAAGTACGGATCGAATAAAAAGCATACAGTTCTAGACATGAAGGTCCAAAAATCAGAGTCATAGTGTGACATCGGTCAAAATACTATAACAAAAACATAGGGAGTCATATGAGAAAAAGCAATCCCAAAAATAGTCAGATGTATTATGTCAATAAATAGTTTTTAAATGGGTTATTCTAAATTTGTGCCAACCTTCTACTAGTATAGGAAGTCAACACCAACAATGTAATAGTTACCATATAAAATTATAATTCAATTGCTTAATCATAGTAACATATACAATATTAATGTCATTACATAAACTTAATCAACTTACCATTTAATACAAACTATAGATAATATTAATAGAAATTATGTAAGGAATCAAAGTCTAAGACTTTCATCATTTTGATTTGTCACAGAGGATTAGAAATGTGTAATCTATTTTTTAAATATATTCTCTCTCCCCTCATGTTGTAAAGGGTTCTATCTCAATGGAAGAGCACCTGCATTACAAGCAAGACGATGGTGGTTCGATTCCTCTGTGCCCTAACATAAATTAATAGATGATATAAAATCTTAATGATAATATAAATATTGTAAGATATTTATATTTTCAATATAAATATGCTCTTTTCAATCAAACACATTGTTCAAATACTACATAAATAAATAATGAACACTTGCAATAATTAGTTCAGTTGGTTTCCCCCCTTTCCTTTTAGATATGAAAAAAATCAAAGTGTACTCCACTAATGCTATTCTAGTTCATAATTGATTTTGATTTTTAAAATAATTAATATTAATAAATAAGGGAGGCTTTACTAACATCAATATCACTAAATAAATTTATAGGTAAGAAATTTCTCACGTTAATCTATTATTCATAAAGTAAACATTCATCAACTTAGTTTTTAATACACTACCACTACCAACAACAACAACAACAAATTATGTTGCTATTTTAATTCATAATTTACTCTAATCCAAGGGTAAAACTTAGAGTTTAAAGTCATAAAATATTTTCTCGTTTTGATTATAAGTGGTGCCAACTTCCAAAAATAAAACAACATACTCAACAAAGACACAAATAATTACTATGACAATGTTTATAATTGTTGTAGTAACAAATACAATGTTGGTATTATGTCATAAAATAATTTAATCAATTTAACATTCAATACAAACTATAAATAATATTAATAGAAATTATGTAAGGATTCAAAGGCTATGACTTTCCTCATTTTGAAAGAACTTAGTCTAGCAAAAGTTCTAAATTCTAGATCTACCCCATCTAGTTCTAATTGAGATATAATATTTCCTTTTGAATGATTGAATACTAAAGTTTTACTTGAAATAAATAAAAAAATATTAATTGAGAAAATAGTTCATTGGATTAATTCTTTGAAATTTAATGGAATAGTTCTTTGAGTTGATTTTTCTAGATTTAATGGAATATGTATTTAGAGATTTACAAAAAAAATTCAATGTGGATGAAGTTCTTGTAATAGAATATTTCCAAATTTAATGAAATATGTGTTTATAGAGTTATAGATAACAGGTGTGTCTATTGCAGCGTTATTTTTCCATATTTATTTATGTTATATATATTTTTTTAAAGTAAGGAAGTCGGCGACGCCCTAAAATGACAAGGTGGAGCGTTGGTCCACCACATCTTGGTCTTAACATAGTCAATGAATGAAATTTTTTTTAGGATGTAGGTCTTTGTGTTTTCGTGTGTGGGTTCTTTTCCATTTTCTAAATTGGTGAGCCAATCAAAAGTTAAAGCCGAAGAAAATAGCCTACCTTTCATGTTAGATTGACATAAGTTCATTTAAAATTAAATAAAAAATAGATAAATATAATAGATTTAAATAAAAATTATATATTCAAAATTGTCAAATAGAGTTAGACAAGTGTGTGAATTTTCATTAGTAGTGGACAAGC
>LPNX011076821.1:136936-179436 GCA_001517045.1 Pseudotsuga menziesii
TGTTCGCGCGTTTTGTGCTCTTGAACTCTAAAATTTGGCTCACAATCCATCACCACTATTTGATCTATTAGATAGAAGTTCACTCTGGGAATATAAGAAACATATTCAATGGTATTGGAAGTTAGTGTAAAGATTCAAACTACAAGTTTTCATTACAAGAAGAGCTCATTTTGAATAGGTATGGTGAATTGTAAATAATTGTTTTAAATCACAAGATTTCAGATCATTTCATTGATTTATGTTTTATGATATACCTACAACAATATCTCTCTCATAGACAACATTTAATTTCACAAGAAGAAATCCCAACTTCACATATAAACAAGTCTCATATTCTCCATACAAGATGAAGTATGCAATGTTAACTAATTTACATTTACACATGAATATGTTTTGATTTCACAAAATGATGGCATAGATGAAGTTATCTCTTGAGACTCTTCAATTTAAAAAAAAACCTTTCAAGTAATCATGGGAGAGGGTCCATATTGAATAGTTCACCAAGTTGTCCATATTCTCTATACAAGATGAAGTATGCAATGTATAGCAATAATCATTTGCACATGAAGATATTTTGATTTCCCACAAGGATGGCATAGATGAGGTTCTCTATTGAGACTCTTCAATTTGTATAAAAAGCTTGGAAGCATTCATGGGAGAGGGTTCATATTGAACAATTCACCAACTTGTCCATGCTCTCCTCCTCATGCCAGATTTATCATAACATGCCTTTGAGCTTGACAGGGATGCCTCTACCTCAATGATTTCTCCTTATTTCGAGGGATTTACAACCTCCTCATTGTGTAATTAGTCAATTTGTTCTCTTAATAGTTAACTTGTAAATTAATGAGTGTAATTTATTCAATTTATTCCCAATACATCCAAACACCAACTTGTGTCTTCCCTCACAACTAATGTGGCATATGTCATCTCATCTGAAGGTGTTGGAAATGAAGAATATTTCACTCCTCTTCTTTTGACTTCCAATAATTTTTGAACAAAAAGGAATTCATAATCCTATAGCTATAATACCTGCAAAATTGACTCTCTTTACTTGACTCAAATAGAGTATAGAAATGAAACTTTGGTTTGAACATAAAGAGAAACCTTTAATAAGCGTTTATGTATCAATACCAATAATTACCATACTAACATATCTGTAATTTAGTTAATTATCTTGGAACGCGTCACGGTTCTTGTATATTGGAACTAATACCTTATTTGTTGCTTCTTATGCAGGGGTAGACCTCATAGTTTTGATAAAGAAACTTTTGGAGATTGGAAACTCACGTAACAAAGCAAGAAAAACTAGAAGGAATATGCCCATTGAAAAGGAAAATGAGGTAAGAGAAAAGGCCAAGTTGGCAATGGAGAGAGTGAGACATGGTATAGACATTTCCACTGATACTGTGACCGATCCTAACAGAGTTGATGACATAACAACCTCTACTTCAGAACCATGGGTGAAGCGGTTGCATCCAATGAACCCAACTCAAGTTCCAATATCAACACTGTCTCCAACCAAAAATCCATCAACAAGCCATGTTGAAGCTCTTGAAGACATAGGTATATTAAGAGACACAGAGTATGAAGCGTTGGACCTAGGAGTAATGATTAATTTGCAATCTCTCCAATAAGACCACAACCATGTCAAGCACACTCCCAATATGGACTGACATGTGAATGAAGCACCACAACAAAGAAGCCCTGGGATCCGTCGCTCATGTCCACCTTCCCTACCTCGACTGTCTACTACAAGAAAAAGGACTCCTAGACGTATCCATGTGGATGAAAGTTGTCTGTCGGGCCTTGAAGGCAAGTTTCCTAAACTTACTATTGATTGGCAATGCAGCAAATTAATGAAGGAATATTTTTAATCCAAAGGCGATGCAAGTAAATGTCAATTATTACAATGTTTGTTAAATTCAAATTTTTTAATTGTTGTTAGGACAATTTTGGGCATAAGGATGATTAGAAGTTCAGAGGCTAACAATCTGTTGAGGCTTGGAAAATCACAGGAAACAATAGCAAGGGATTCTCCCCAGTCAACGTTCCCAACTAGCCCGTGACTGTTTGGTATGGGGAATCTGTCTAGTTTGTGGTCCGGCTACCATAGTTCAAGTAACAAAAATTAAAAGGTTTTACCGGTTGTGGCCCGGTCCACCATATATAATTTTGTGTTTTTAACTTTAAGTATGATATGGAAGTGCCTATCTAAAATGCATATTGATAAAGAATACGAGGAGTGGTCACAATGTGATGCGCAGGTTCTTACCTCTCATTTTAGACTCTCTCGCATCTAAACCACACATAGTAGGAAATAAAACTAAGTAAGATGTCCCTAGGGAGTGAGATTATCATTTAATGAGTAATGTATTACTGTTCATGCATTAAGAAAAATCACAGATAGTTGTTATTTGATTCAAAACACATAAACATGAATAAATGGATGAACAACAAGATAGCTCATTGTCTGTGAAAACATTCATTACTCATAGTGGAAATTATCATAAAATAAACCAAAGAACATTCACACAAGAACATAGGTTCAAAAAGTTAGAACGATCTCACAGTTAATGAATCACAGCTGAAAACGAAATAGTTCCCCTTCAACATCGTTCATTTCATAACATTTGAACATTCCACCCAAAACTTTCTCCAACAGGAAAAATTGTAATTATATTATTGCAAAACGAAATAGTTCCTCTTACAATATGTTCTCACAAGTCTAACTGGGAAAAACTTACCTATACAACCTAACTCTCTTATACTTATACAAAAGGAAAAACTTTTGGACTGGCCCCCGTGACCCCTGGGCTTCCCCAACGTTTCATCTCCCAAAATTGTCTTACACTGAGTGCTTATACAAATTACAATATATTACATTTAAACAAACTAATAAAGCACTTAAGTGGAGGGCTCCGCTTGATTGTTTAGAAACTTTTTCCATGCTATGGCTTCTGATGCAATGTTCTCGAACTCAGAAGGCTCGAGAAAACAAATATTGATTTCAAACTTTGCATCCTGATTTTTTATCACTTCAATCCTGGATAAGCTCAAGTGTAGTTGATCTTCTAGTAACTGTACACTAACCACGAAATCAGCTACGTCATCTTTCAAGATCTGTTCGTCCAGGACCTTGACCTATTGAATTCTCTATTCATCCTCTTGATATGTTCTGTAACATCTCTATGAACAGGTCATGTTCTGGAAATGCATCTATTCTCTGCTCAGCAGCCACCTAACATCGGTTGTAAGTGATCAACAGTCTCCTACAAAACTCGGTGTAAGCCCCTTTTGTTTTCTTTACATCCTTCTTAAATTATTTAGCTTTGTTTATGGAAAACTCCAATAAGTCATAATCTTGTTTTAAACCTTGTTGATCCTTTTGTTGGTAAGTGTGTAGAGACCTCCTTGTTGGCCTCCAACCTTGCTATTCTTCCCGTCAGGACTTCTAAAATGTCATGATACCTATCTACGAAATAAGAAGAAGTCTCCAAAATTTCTTCTAATCTATTATCTACCTACAAAACCCTGCATCTTTCTTCTTCTATGGACACCTGCAGCCTATGCATTTTGCTTCTAACTGTTAAGACATGCTCCTTGAAAGGTTGAATACTGGTTTGTTATTCCTTGGCCTCTTCCAAAGATGCTGCTAGTGAGAAATTTGCTCTTTAAACTATATTGCTTTCACCTGAAATTGTTTCTCTGTTTCCTCCAATGTATCCTTTTGTATTTCTAGCTCTCCAATTTTACTTTGCAGTTGGTCTTTGTCTGTATGAATATTTTCATATGCTATTTTAAGCCCATCCTTTTCTGTCCTTAGCTCCTGATATTCCTGCTGCAATTTTGCTAAGCTATCCTAAGCAACTGCCAAAGACATCTTGTCTATTTGGAGGGACTGAAGCTCTACCTTTGAGGACTTTGCTTCATTTTTCATGTATTCAAACTTCCTCTTTAATTTGTTTCCTTCATCTCTCTCCTTTTTCAGAGTATCTCTTAATTGGGAAGCAATTTTCCTTGATTGCTCAAGGTCTGTCATTATTCGATCCACATTATCTTCAGAGGCATGGATCAATGCTGCTCCAGCTCGGATTGTCAGTCTTGGGTCCTCTTCTGTTCCATGGACCACGGTTTTATCATTTATCATCCTCCCTGACTGCCCCCCAGTTTCAACTTTCTTCTCAGTCCTCTTCACAATTATTTTCTTTTCTCTGTCATAAAAAAATGGTACTGAAGTCTGGAACTTCTTCCCCTTTCTTTTGTTCAAAAGGAATCAATCTTAAGCCAGAAAGAACAACCTGCCCTAAAGTGCTGTCAGCAGTTGCAGCAGGGTCTTGAGAATCAGGATTATCCTTATCTTGCACTTGAGTGTCTGCAGGGTCAGAAGTTTGTTGCTCTGTCGTGGATCCTGTCAGTTTCAACCTTTCAGCTTCCTGCTTCTTAAGCTCTTCATCCTCTTTATTTTTTCTTTCTTCGTCTTCCCTCTTGGTAGCTTCCTCTGCACTCTTAGATACTTCTTGTTTATCTTTGTTCTTTTCTTCTTCCTCACTTCTAAGCCAACTTTTGACCTCCTCTGCTAGTCTCCTAGCATCTTCTTCTCTTTTCCTGGCCTCCTCTTCATCCATTTTCTTCTGCTCAGCCTGGCCCTTGCCACCTTTGGTGGTGATCTTCTTTTTAAATCTTATTTTTAATGCAGTCATATTCTCTGCATTTCTGAAAGTTTCCTCATCCTTATCCGAATGGTTCGTATATTCAAAATGCACATTGGCTTCCTTGCAATGCTCCGCCACTTTGCTCTGAGAATCATCCATATTGAAGCTCATTTCTCCAAAGTGAAATTTCTCTAGTTCTTGTACAAACTCATCAGCTTTTTTAACTTTTGAAAACTTATAACTTCCCAATCTGAATGGTATGGGAGGATAAGTTTCCTTCTTGTGCTCGAACAAAAAACTCCCTATACCATCCGAGAAAACCTGCCTGACTGCTTCTTTGTGTACCACATAGTCAGTGGCATATTTGGGAAGCAACAAAGGTGCCCTGGAACAACCGTACATTCTAATATACATCCCTTCCTCATTCAAGTAGTAATTTGCAAACTCCTCAATGACTTTCAGTGCTTCTTCAGACATGCAATTGCACTCTTTCAAGAAAATCAATGTATACAAGGGCATGATAAATTGTTCACTAAATTCTCTATAATGATTGTAGTATTTGTGTGCCCATAATGGCTTGTAGGATGTGTACACAGGGGTTCTGTCCCTGTCCTATATGCACCTTAGGTTAGGAAATGGCTGAGTGCACAGTATACAATCAATCAATATGGAGCTCATGTAGAACTCAGACTTTTTCTGAGATACTCCTCCCAGAGCTAAAGCAATACAAGATGAGAGACTGTTAGACACAATGTTTTCCCAGTTGAACACAGTCCCTTCAGTGGCTACATAGAAGATGATAGGAACCCATCCTAACTTAAAAATTCTTCCGTGGGTTCTCCCAAAGATTCTGTTCAGCATTAATGCAATAAACCTGTAAGGGATTCTTAAAGTAGTTGTGTCATATTCCCCTGTTGGTATGGTTCAAAAATTCTTACTAGGTACCATCATTCTTTTTACAGTTTCAACCAGATCTAGGTTAATCTCCTTCAGCCAACCTTCAGTTAGGTAAACCTGGGATTCTGGTAAGTGGTAAGCTAATGATACATAACCAGGGCTGTAAGTAGCATAGCCCTGCTTGGCAGTGTTGGCCAGAATCATGGTAGTCACGTCTGCCCTAGGAAGAATCCATCCAATTACTTCTGAGCATGGGAATCATGGTAGCTACCTTCATTAACGCAGATTTTTCAATATTAGCATATATTGTTACTTCTTCAAAACCGGTGTCAGGCACTTCCTGGTGTGAAATCAGTCAATAAATTTTTCCCCACTTGTATTCAATTTCTACCTCAGTGGTGCATCTAGTGTCTTTGTAAATGTGCTCAACCTTTGTGATAACCTCCACCTCAGGTTCCTCTTCAACTACAGGAGCTTTCTTTTTCTGCCTCTTCAACATCTCGTCTTCAAAAAAGTTGCCCTGTCATACAACAAATGTCTTTTAGGCCCTTTTGAGCTGTTCAATAAATATTCAAATAACAAAGAAAAACTATATAAGCATTTACCTCGACCATGTTTTCCATAGCTAAATATACGTAAAATACAGAACTAGGGCTAATTATCAAATACTTCTGCAAAAGATAGGTCTACCACAAATCTTAGATCCTTCCCATGAATAAACTTAACATGATCAACAAAAAGGATTTATTAACATGGTAAAACCTCTACTGGCAAAGAAACCAATCTAATCAAAATACATCCTCGGCATTATCATCTTCAAAAAAAAAAGTCTAAACTCCCTGCTCAAAATAAATCTCATCAAAATGAGGCATATCCTCAAAAACTGCGACCCTAGTTCCAAACCTGCAAGCAACCAAATCATTGGAGAAACAAACCCTTTGTCATTTTGAACAAAACCAAGGTAAATTCCCACCAACTATAAAAAGAAGGAAAATTCCCCCCTTGGGATGGCCATACGCAAACTAGAAAAAAATGGTGCAGACAACGTAACGCTCGTCTGCACCAACTTCCTAAACAGTCGGAAAGGGTTCACAAAATCATAATGGTTCGGTGACAATCATTAATGAAAACAAGAACAACCCCCCCCCACCCCCATCCGCTAACTGTCAAAATGAACTACAAAAATTCCCATAAACATGCCCAATGACCACGGCAGGAGAGAAAAAAAGAAAAAACCCAACCAAGGATGAAAACCCTAGTTCAAAACTCAACTAAAGGGGTAGAATCAAAGGTTGGCCTACCTGGTGATGAGCTATACAGTAGGCAAGAAAAAACTAAAAACTTTCATGGCAACGCCACCCACGCATGAGCTCCCAACAGCTAAGGTACAACACCCAGTTTGAAATGACAATGACCATGCAGGCACGGGTTTGCAGGAAAAATAATAGAAAAAGAAACCCCCAAATCCCATATATATATATCCCAATGAGAAATAAAACATTCGATAGGAAAAACAAACCAATCGGCCAGCGGAACCACTAAGGTATTGGCATCCAAGCTGTTAATGGGCCGCAACGGTAGAAAACGTAACAACTGTGAGCTCCGCAGTGCAAAGAGAAATGTCAACAAAAAAATCACAAAGAACAATAACTCAACATCGGAGCTAAAAAAATACTATAGCCTCAGACTATAAGTTTGTTAGAATGCTGCAACGGCGGAAGATGTAGAAACAAAAGGTTCCATAGACCAGTAAAAAATCGAAACAAATAGAACCAAATATTAAGCAAAACATCGATGGAGAATCAAGCATCGGCAAATAGGAAAACTATCACATGGCGTTTTAGTCTGCTACAGAGCCGCAATGGAAAAGCACTAAAAAAACTAAGGCTTTTGCAAAACAAACCAACGGCTATCGAAAAAGGTCAAAACTCCCATCATGGGGCTCACAGTTTATCATCTGACGGTTTTCAACAAAAACACCGACAATAAAAAATAAAACGAGAGTGCATCGGCGCAAGATAAAGTTTTAGGTCAGGTCATCATTTCACTGAACCTTTGCAATGGTGGCTGCGCAATTGACTATGGTCCCGATTCATAACTTCAACAAAATTCCAACAGCGAGATAAGAAATCACCGTAAGTCATAAAAGGTAGAATCAGCATAAAGATATTCATTTAACAATCATTCTCAACAATCCAAATTTGCAGTAAAATCAATCAATCCCAACAAAACTAAGCAAGACAAGATTAAAAGGAGGGTCCCAATTTTTTTTAGAAATTTGGGAAATGGTTGCAGCTGCAACACAATCATATTATTGGAAATCTCCAATCTACTTTTAATGCAATTGGGAAGACGTCCCGTACTCAAGATCTTTGTGCAGCTCGTCATGTGTTATCAGAATCAGTTGTAAGCAAGTCCACACGGCAACGTCGCCTCCTTTCACAAACTTCTCAGATACTTAAATTAAATAGAAAAACTATTTTGAAGTACTCTGTTATAAGAGAAAATCTGCAGACTTCAGGTGGAAAAGATTGTTGGGATTTTGTCTGCAGGTTTCCTCTTCGAGATATAAAGCTAGTTGATGCTATTAAGGACTTAGTACAAAATTTTTGGCATGATCATACCGGACCTTCATCTAATCAAGGAGATGCACTAAAGCTGAGAAAAGGTTCTACTGAACGTGAACCCCACGTGAAACACTTCCTTGACACAATATAGACTGAACTCTATGAGAGATTCAGGAATGAGCACACACAATTGAACCTAGGCCAAAGGTTCGTTTGAGAAATGTAAACCATGGTACGTTCATATATGCATGGATAGAAACACATGATGTTGTAGATACCATGTAGAATATGAATATTTTTATGACACGTATAAACATATATTTTTTCATTTCCATACTAACCTTGAGCAGGGCTGCAATGAAACAATAATACCAGCGGATGCATCGAGATATTTTATCATTAGTATCATGTGTCCACGGCATGAAGGACAAAAATACTATGAAAAATCATGTCTAGATGGGAATTGTTCCCAGTGCAGTGGGTTTTCTCTTTTGAACCGTTGCATTCATGGAAGCGATGAGCATCAATTTGGCAATATGAGTGTGTAGATGCAGAGCTTCAAGTACGTAACCTATCAATCAGATAGTGCGAAGGAAAGTAAAAATATTGCATTGGTGAAGTCACAGCTACAAATTATTATTGCATGTTTTTCCTCTTACATGTTCAATTTCTACATATACATTCTTTAAAGGTCACATTCTAATACGACCCTTATTTTCATGGCAACAGGTACGAGTATGTGTTTTTTTATGGAGTTCTACAAGAAAACTGAGCAGTATGTTCAACATGTGCATGTAGCGCGATGGTAGGTTGAGAAGTACAAAAAATGTAGGGACAACTTTCCCATTGGGACCATATTGTCAATTATGGATTTTGCAAAAAACTATACCCTTGAGCCACAAAATGAAATTCAGAGTCAATACTACCATTCCAACCAAGTCAGCTTCATGGTACATATTACGTATAAGCATGGCTCTGAGAGAAGCATTAACAACAGGATAATACAGAAGGCCCACACACATTTACATAAGTGATGATAGATTCCATGAACTGCATTATGTGCAACATTGTTTTTGAATTTTCTATGATCAGCTAAAGGAGAGAGATATACAGTTGGATCAACATTAGATATGGTCAGATGGTTGTGCGGGCTAGTTCAAAAATTCCCAAGTCTTCCAATGGATGAGTATGTTACATAAGAATTATTATGTGCAGCATATATGGAACTACTTTGAGACCGGGCACAGCAAAGGTGAACATGACCGAGCCGGTGCATGCATCAATACCACACTTCGAAGGGAGGAGATGAGGTTTACCAAACACCCCCATATCAAAGATGCAAAATCCATAGTTCAATGGTGCTCTGCAACAATGTCAGGCCGAACTGAAGTGCAAAATACATCAACAGGGTTAGGAAGGCCAGTCAAGAATTTTTGGCATGTGGTAGACATAGAATGATCACATTCCCATATTTGCGTCATAGTACAAGGAACCCATGGATTTCATTTGGTTTGAAGCTCAAACAACACCCTATTTGAAATATGGATGCGGAAACTTACTTGCTTTTGCAGCCCTTGTAGTAGTGGTGAATAGGATGAATCTGAATGCATGGATTGGGTTGATGATTGGGATTGTGTGTCACTTATAGTAGGCCTACGTGTAGTCAGTGAAATAACCCACTTAGAGGAGGGTCAGTCAGCAATTTCTACATACTATGACCATATCTCAGATCTTGTACAACTAGGACACATATATGCAGTTGTTGCCCTGAAAGATAATGAATGGGGCACATATTATTGGTTGGCATGATGCATTCAAGATAAGCAAATCCTGAACGGATCATTTATTGATTATGAAGGAAATGAATTTCCTATTGGATCGATGGTGGTTGAGGGTGAATATCTTACACTAGATGGGAAATCAAGAAGAACTAGTGGGACTGTATTCATGGATTACAAACCAGGTTTTGTGGTCTATCACTTCACAAACTTGATTGTTGGCATGAACATCCATCTACAGACAATGTCAACCAAGAACTCAACCAAGGTACATTACTTCTTGCCTCATTCAGAGCACGAGAGATTGAAGGAGGAAATTAGCAACAGAGAGGATCTAGATGGCTATATTGAATGAGATTAGGTAATTGTTCTTACAATCCACTTGGGTGAAACCCTAGTTTTCAAAATATGGCCTAGAGGCATGCCTGGGTCATGTGAAGTCAGGTGGGAGGCCACCCTGGCCATAATCCCGTGCCACAATCCCAACGAACTTGAAGGTTCATCCATCGGATCCCCGATCAACATTCTATGGCGAGTCGTGCAAGAGGCTTAAGAATGTGAGTAAGTGTATTTGACTTGTGCATTATGCTTTCATATCTAAATTTTAATTTCTATTCTAGTAAGTTTTTATGCTTCTTCTATTTGAGTCAATAATTAGAATTGAATGTGAAAGCAGAAGGTATAACACAAAGAAAGGTCAAAGAGTTATTCATGTTTAAGAGATACAGTTTATATCATATACCATAGCTAAATACACCCATCTTAAGTCTTATGGGACAACTCGGATTATGTCTTTCCATGTAACATTTCTTCTATATTTTTTTGGAGAAATATAGTTCCTTGCTTACTTGCATATTAAGTATTCCAATTGGGACATAGGCGACAGTAGAGATATGAGATAGTATACTTCCTTCCACATTGATGGAAATAAAATCACATTCCATAGATATCATATTTGGACTTGCTCACTATGGATTATGACACCTGAGTAGTATAACAATTTTATGTTCCTTATGTCACATATAATCATCATGCCCAATATTTGTTATGTTGGACCCAAATCCTTCATTGCAAATTGAATTCCCAAGTCCTTCTTCAACCTTTTAATCATGCTCTTACCATGCCCAATAATCACCTTGTCATCCCGAACCATGAGTGACCAAGTGTCCCTTAACGACATTTTCATTCACCTTCAAACTCAACATAAATCAGCAACCAAAGGTCGTATCGACGATCCATCAAATCTGTTGGCCTCTTGGCATGCCATTATCTCTAGTGGGCCCTCTCCACCATGTTTGCATGGCCCAATGAATTCAATGTGCGTCAGTTTCATAAAATGGGGTTTTGCTCAGTTTCCTTTGATGCAACTCTCGCATTGGCGGGTCAACTCTGCAAAACCCTCTACTATTCCAGTCTTGGTGGTGTTCCCATATAGGAATTGGCCATACATTGCTATTAGAGCCAACAACATGCAATATTTCTATTTCATTTGGTTTTTCTCTCTTGGATCGAGAGTGACTGAGTGTCCTTGAATGACATAATCATGCGACTTCCAACTAGACATAACTCAACAAGCAGAGATTGGATTGAAAATCCATTGAATTTGTTGGTCTCCTAGCATGCCATTAGCTCTAGTGGGACTTCTCCACCATTTTTGCATGGCCCATTGACTTCAATGTGCTTCAGTTTCGTAAACTAGGGTTTTGTTGAGTTTCCTTCAATGCAACTCTCACATTGGTGGGTCAAATTTGCAAAACCATCCACCGTGCCAGTATTGGTGGTGTTCCCATATCAGCATTGGCGATACACACATGTCAAATCCAATGTCCACACCTGTCAAATCCAATGACATGCAACCTTGCTGCTCCGTTTGGTTTTTCGCTCCCGCACTGAGAGTGACCAAGTGTCCCTGAAGGACATTTTCATGCGAATTCCAACTCAACATAACTTAGAAACCAAAGGTCAAATCGATGAGCCGTCGATTCTGTTGGTCTCCTGGCATGCCATTACCTCTAGTGGGCCCTCTCTGCCACATTTTCATGGCCCAATGACTTCAATGTGCTTCGATTTTGTAAACTACGGTTTTTCTCAGTTTCCTTCAATGCAACTCTCACATTGGTGGGTCAACTCTGCAAAACCCTCCACCATGCTAGTCTTGGTGGTGTTCCCATATCGACATTGTTCATACACACCAGTCAGAGCCAATGAAATGCAATCTTGCTGCTTCGTTTGTTTTTTCGCTCCCGGACCGAGAGTGACCAAGTGTCCCTAAACGACATTTTCATGCGACTTCCAACTCGACATAAATCGGGTGGTCGAATCGATGAGTCGTTAAATCCATTGGTATCCTAGCATGTCATTACATTTAGTGGGCCATCTCCACCATGCTTTCATGACCTAGTGACTTCAATGTGCTTTAGTTTTGTAAACTAGGGTTTTGCTGAGTTTCCTTCAATGCAACTCTTGCATTGGTGGGTCAACTCTGCAAAACCCTCCACCGTGCCAGTCTTGGTGGTGTTCCCATATAGGTATTGGCTATACATGCCTGTCAAATCCAATGACATGCAATCTGGCTCCTCCATTTGGTTTTTTACTCCTGAACCGAGAGTGACCAAGTGTCCTCGAACAACATTTTCATGCGACTTCCAACTCGACATAACTCGTCAACCGAAGGTCGGATTGACAAGCCGTCAAATCCGTTGGTCTCTTGCCATGCCATTACCTCTAGTGGGACCTCTCCATTGCGTTTGCATGGCCTAGTGAATTCAAAGTGCTTCATCTTTGTAAACTAGGGTTTTTCTCAGTAGATTTATTAATTGTGTAATTTGTTGTAATAAGAGGTTCTGGATATGTTATATGCTTGGAAAGAGTGCACTAAGGGAAATATATTCATGGTGTTAACATACACTTGTACTAGGGTTTATTTTTTTGGGTTGCGTTGTGCTATTAGGATGAAGATAATTGAAATATTAGACCATAGTGACCACCTTCACACAGATGTTGAGGAGAAGCAAATGAGCATAGTAACCACCTTGGCACACATATTGAGGATAAGCATTGGAGCATTGTAACCACCTCTGACACATATGTCGAGAAGCATTGGAAACAAGAAGATGTGGGACAAAACTAGAGGAGGAATGCATTACATGAGGAAACTTGGATATGCATGAGGACACTCGGGTTTATAAACCCTAACAAGGGAAACAATTATAGTGTGGATACCTTAATGACAACAATGATAGTTTGGGGCTAGGTTTTCTTATGATTTCCAAATATATATACATACATATCATATATATACATATAAATAAGAACTTTTTCAGCTGTCCAAATATTGTGTACTTGGAGATTTGAATTTTAGCTTATTATATCTTTATATTGGGTAGATTCTAGCATTGGTTATGCATGCTAATTTGAGACAATTTTGGGTTGAATTTGTCAAGTAAACTTTAATGGTGTTTATTTTGTTAGATATCCTAAGTGAAAACCTTTGGATAGGTCATCACACACTTGTGTAGGCCATCAAGATGATGACTAAGGAAAATCCTCTGAAATAGAAGGAACTTGCCAGCCAAAATGACCCTTCAAACCATGATTGTACACCGAAAGAGAACATGTCTCTACCAAAGGAAGGATCAATAGGGATGACAATATAGGAAGTGAGTGGGTAAGATAGGAAGGAAAGGAAGTGACCTTAGGCTATGATAGGTGGGTAAGAAGGCTATTAGGGCTGCCCTAAATAGGATATTACCTGTCAGGGTTTCCTCATTGATTATAAAGCCTAGGTTATGCATTCTAACCCTTAAACCTCAATTAAGGTTAGGGTTTCCTCGTTGATTCTAAACCCTAGGTTATGCATGCTAACCCTTAAATTGCTAAAATTGCAACAAGTACAATAGATCATTAAAATTGCAAGTGCTCAATAGATCGTTATAGAAGACACATATTCATGAACTTGCTTCATTTTTTATTTGTCAAGGAAGAACAATTTTTATGGGATGTTTTCATTTCAATTATGCATGTAGTTGAAGCATGTTAGTGGTGTTGATAGGACGTTATCATCATATCATACAAATTCAACCTCATTTGCAACCGGCATACATTAACATAGACCCCAATCAATCCACTTTTCATCAAGATAGGACTGTCAAACTAAGAATGATTTCCAGCCAAGTCAAAATGATTATGAGAGTCCAAAACACTAATTTCTATCTTGCCAAAATGAGTGTACAACCCCAAATGAAAGTACTAATGATAAACAAGAGTTGAAATGAAACTTTGAATTAGTGAAAGATACCGTCAAAACAAAAGTATTTCCAGCCAAGCATTTAGCATTCTGATAGTCCTATATTTCACTTTTTAGCTTATCGAGAAAAAGGTACGGTCTTTTTAAGTAAACATCAGTGATAACAATTTTATAAGTGCCAAGTTTCCAAGCCAATGGGACTCTTAAACCAAATCAAATTTCGAGTCAATTAAAATGTCTCATGACAGTCCAAGAGGTAATTTCCAGTCGAGTAAAATTTCTTATGACAGTCCAAGATGTAATTTCCAGTCAAGTAGGAATGATAAGAAGTATATTCACTTGGATTTTGATGACACAATGACTTCCAAGCAAATTTGAGGCCTTTTATAGTATTTTTCCAAGTTATGGATGTTTATATACCACTGTCCAATTTGTTTAAGTATGGTTGTGAATGATTATTTATATGCACTCCCTTTGGGGTGTCTTTGTGCCACTTTAAATTGGGTTATGAACAAATTTGAGGTGAGGTGTTAGTGAGTGGGTAAGATAGGAAGGAAAGGAAGGGAACTAAGGCTATGATAGGTGGGTAAGAAGGCTATTAGGACTACCATAAATAGGATATTATAGTGAAGAGGTTATGGTAGATTAGGATGAGTTAGTGGTGTTCTAGGGCTGTCCAAAATGGATATTACAGTCAGAGATATAGGGAGAGCCGTGGGGGTTTAAGTAGTGTGGAAATGAAAGGAATAAGCTTTGATTTAGAGAGAGGGAAAGGTAGGAGTCTAGGGCAATGGTTTTAGCAAGGGTTAGGCTAGAATAGAATGGTTTAGGTGTGTCTTATGGCTGCCTAATAGGTCGTATTACAGTCTAGTTTGATAGATAGTTCTAGGGTTAGTAAAGGTTAGAAAATGGAGTAGAAGGCCTATTGATATGGACAAGGCAAGTCCAAAACACATGTGAGATGAAGATGAGCTATGTTTTACTTATTTCACTATGGTTTACAAAAGGAGTGCTCATGAAGCTCTGATCCTGGCTTATGTGAAGTAATCCATGCTTAAGCTTTGAAGTATTTCATTTGATTAGTCTATAAAGAATATGTGACATATGACTACAATCCTAGGCATGCTCATACACAAACAAAAAGGCAATTTATAAGAGGCCACAAGAGATGGTTAGGTAGGGTTGGTGTTAGGGTTTCCCTCCTAGGTTTAGGGTTTTATCCTTGATTCTAAACCCTAGGTTATGCATGCTAACCCTTAAATCATTAAAATTGCAGCTAGTACAATAGATTGTTAAATTTGCAAGTGCTCAACAATAGCATAACAAATATGTATGTATTCAATGAGAGTAAGCAATGTCAACTTCGTCTTCAAATGATATGAATTTCCAAATTTATCAAAATCAATGTTTGCCAAGTAGATGTAACAAATGAAAGACAACAATAGTCATGTTCAATATGATTCTCAACTCATCAATACTATGAAATTTCCAGTCAATCAAATGGTAAGAGAAGATCATTCCAATATCAATTTCTAGCTTGCAAAATGAGACAATAATTACTATGTAAATGCCAAAGGCAAACAAGTGCTTTCTATTGCAATTTGGACAATGAATAAGATTGTAGATGTTAGTATGTTGGTTTAATATGATTTAGTGTTCTATAGGAGTTAGAGTTCAATTATCATTATTATTGTATACGCTTATGCATATGTGTATTTTTTTGTTAACTAACCTACAATGTTAAATTTTTTATGCATTTTATTGTGAATATATAGACTTTATTGCTTTGTCAACAATAACTATTGCAGGCGCATCAACTGTAAACTACTATTACATTCAACATAATGCATGCAAATCTGTAATAAAAGGAAAAGTAATATAAAGAAGTACAAAATGATATATTGATATACAAAAATTTCCAATCATATACAATAGTAGTGAAAAAGGGATCATTCCCAATGTCTATACAATGGCAACTCGTGCCATATAAAAAATATGGTAACTCACACCCTATACAAAATATGGCAACTCATGCCAAAATGCCACATCATGGCTAGTGTACATAGGAGGTTCTCTCAATCCTCCTGCCCACCCTCAAAGCTCCTAGGTGCACATCTGAAATCGAACTTCCTCTTCTTCAAGCTAGAGGAAGCTCGGTTCTTCTGGCCGCTTCGACCACCTCCTATCACATGCCCCAATTTTGCAAAAATAATATTATCATATTTGATTTTATTTCAAAACAATATGTTAAATTTTATGCTAAGTTGTAATTGATGACTCAGCAGAGTCAAGGATATTGAATGTAATTCTGAATATTTTAGTTATAAATAAATAAAAGTGGAGACAACAACTTGGGAGAGCTATTAAAAGAGTGTTTACTGGTCAAGTTGGTGGAGGAGACTGGGTGGACAGCAAGTAGACAAGTGGTAGCATCCTCAAACACTTCCAACTGTTGCAGGTGGAAACCTCCTTACATTTAGGGTCATGATTCCTGAAGAAAGTGGGATCAGAGTAGGTGGCTCAATTAATGGCAACTGACCCAAAAGACCTAGGAAATATTAATAAAAATTCCCATTGAAGAGAGCTCAGGCTGCTCATTCCAGGGAAGTGATCATTCAGGTAAATGTACTTTAGAGGGTTTCAATGGCAAGGGAATTTGTGGAAGGTGTTTGAGGGGTTAACTGCAAAAGTGATCTAGTGCATCTTTTCAGCTGAAGGATCTTACTGCTAAGTGCAAAGTGATTACTGAGTCATTGGACTAGTATTTTGTTTGCTTGCTCCACCATTTCTCAGCCAAGGAGACTAGGAACAGGCTCGGGGGTCCTGAGGAGATGATGTTTGAGCGCTCTCCAGGAGTTGGTAGGGAGGAATTGCCTCCCAACGCTGTTGTTGTCCAACTTAATCAGGTTCTACAGTCTTTTTAATTTACTGTGTTAAATGTTTAAATGAGAGTTTGACTGATTAATGAATGTTAAAATTTTAGTTGAGAACTATGAAAGTTAATAATTTTTTAGTTATTTGAAAGAATGAATCTAAAATAGATGAAAAATAATCCTAACTTGCGTTTTTCCACATCTGGAATGGACGAAACTGTACTCCAGCATAGGCAGTGTATTTTAAATGAATGAAGGATATGATAGAAATCTGAAGTAAATAGATGTATTATGCATTTCATAATATCAGAGTAATCTATTTTTGTATGTAGTTTGTTATCAGAGAAGAACATTATCTTGTTAGTTAGGTTTATTGCTTAACCATATTGATTGTTGTGAGAATGCTAGAAAAGAACTAGCCATAATACTTTACACATAGCAGGTTATTATATTAATAAGTTATTTCAAATAGATAAGTATTATTTTTTTTACACAGTACTTTATTTTGTAAGTTATACTATTAACCTATAACAGAGGCAGTAGAAATAACTTAGATAAAACACTTACTTTTTTTATTTTGCCAAGTAAAGATTTAAGTCTGATATACCTAGCTTTTTTACTGTTAATAATAACTGACTTTATCTATAAATATTCGTACATCAAGTAGGGTATTACTAGTAGAATTAATTTTCTATAGCTAAATTAAATACAAAGATGAAGAACCTCTTAACAAAGAACTCTATTAACCCTATCAGTATTTTAATTTAATAAAAACAACTAGAATACGATGGTAACTAATAATTAATAAATATTAATTATAAAATAACTAAATTCTTTTCATTATTATAAACAAAATTTACTTGTAAAAGAAAGTACAACGTCGAAACCCTAATAACAACTATATTATAATTCACAATCATTTAAATGATAATCCAATTTTTTGGATTAATTATTATTCAACAACTAAATTATTGTAAAATTATTATAGACCTATAAAGACAGTAAAGAAACAACCACAGTAAAATAACTAGAAGTACACACTATTCATCTTTAAACATTAAATAAATCAATTTAAGTTAAGTAATTAAAACTTAAGAAACAAATTCAAGATTTTTTTTTACACAAGGGTTACCTATAGGAAACCCTAAATCGAATAGTTGATCCTGTAAATAGATAATTATAACATGACAGTATAACATTCATAAAAACCATTAACAATATTATTAACGCGAAATAAACAATTTACAGCCAAATTTCTATTACACAGGAGGATAAGGGTAAAACCCTAGATTACAAAATCACCCTAAGAGCGTAAAGATAAACTGAGTTCGAGCCCAAGAAGGAAAAAATCTATGCTTTAAACTAAACTATGCATGGCTTGATAGGTCGTAAAAGCTATAAACATAACATTGTACAAAAACAAGAAAACAACCATTTACAAGTCATGGCTTGAGCCGAAGTACCCTGCTGGAAGAAAGGGTTTAACAAAAACCAACCTAGTAATCAGAGCAATAGTAACCCATGAAGGGTACCAACCAGGCCGAAACTTTCCAAATAGAAACTGTCCGTTAAGAACTGCACAAGCAGGGAATGTCATTTGATAACCAGGGCTTACCTGTAGCCAAAGTGTCGGTCCTTTTCTTGAATTTTTTCTACCAAAGGATGAGCGAAATGTCAACTGTAAAGAAGAAAACCTTAGATAATTAAAATATGATTTCAGAAATGTATATTGAAATAAAGTCAAGCTTAAGAGTTATTAAGAGTTTATAGTGACCTGAAAGTGAAGGTTATGGAGCCACGAAGAAATAGCAGCACCGCCACCAACGAAGCAAAAAGCCAAACCTTCATACTCGCAGTGACAGAGATGCCGAAGGATCATTTATAAGCCACTGACAACATTATCAAGAATAAGTATGGGCAATGGCCAAACAGGAACCAGACAACGAAGTTGGAGCTATCACCAACAATGCGAAGCATGAAAACGAGCTTCTCAAACCATATGATGAGGGAAACACTGTAACAACAGCAAGCAAATTTTAAAATCTATATCTACAAGGGCAAGCCACGGAGGAAAAAGAAAGGAGCCACTTACAGGCTGTAAGCTTTAAGCCATGACTCTCTACAAACCCTTGCAGACATAAGACTCTCAGTTCACAAAAAGAGTTTGAGAACATTTGATGTAAACTGAAATAATTTAAACCAGGACTCGGAGCACAACTAGCAACATCAAGGTAACATGGCCACCATGAGAAGGGTTGCAGAGTGGCCCAAAGGCCCAAGAAGTATGGAGGGAAATAACAAAGAGTAGGGTTACGATGATTTATATAATTCCAACACTTGGCCAAGAGAATACCACGTGGTCACTAAAGTTTTTAACCATGCAGTGGGTTGTCGCAATAGTTACCTGCATTACAATGATAAACAATAATTCGGATCATTGAGCACGTTGTATAAAAACCTTATTATTACATTGTATTCGATTACACCTCATAATATATGGTATGATAGTTTAGTACCAAAATAACCACGTTAAACTATACGTTGACCTAACAATCGGTGTCACCTTTTAAACTGTAGATTATCTTGAAATAATTCATGCATAGAAACTTAGATCATTGTTAACCATATGTCCAACATATCATAGCATCGATAATACATTATGGATATTGGTAATCTCGTTCTTAACCTTAACCTTGATTTGTGTAGCAATCATGTGTTATTTGGGAGATGCCAAGTAAAAGGTTTTATAACCATCTAACAAACTATAGTTTTCTATTTGTAGAAAACATTATAGTCTATGCATGCCTAGTCTCATTTCTAACAACAATTCAAGTTGTGACATTTATAAAGTTGTACAACATAATAATAAGGGGATTCATGAACTCTATTTTATACTGGTTTATAACTTTGAATTAATTAAAAACTAGTATGTCTATTAAAGAAGATAGTTATGCATGTTTATAAGTCTCTTAGAAACCAATAAATTAGTTGGTAACAAAACTATGCAATTGGTTAAGTGTAATATACGAACACTTGTTTAAGTTCTTTTACATAGCTCAAGTCAACGAGACTTTAATAGAATTTGGTTGATTTCTCACTTGTCAAATGCAATTATTTCACCATGACTTTTGAATAAGTAAAATGGATTTAGGATTATACAAAATATCTGGTGCTTAGCATGGTGTAGAAAGTCAATCTTCCTCGAAAGCATATACCTCAGTAAACTGTTTATGGATAGTAACTTAATACAAGAGAAGTATTATAGAAAAATAAGAAACTGAATTGGAATAATCCTACTAGAGTCTAATCTTTAGAACCACATATTTCAACGTAATGTTAAGAACTTTACAGGCAGTAAGCTTCTTTGCAGAAGTTAAATGTAGAACAGTTGGTTATACTAATATTATAAATTGATAATGTATAAATACTGATAGAACAATCATTATAACATTATAGGCTATGCACACTAAAGTAGAAGTTTCTTGTAGCTAAGATCACAAGTTGAAAGCCAAAGAAAGTATTTTATTATCGCTACTTACATTAAAGAAAGATACTCAATTTACAAGAATAACTGAAGGAAAGAAAACTGTTTTTACCTCACGAAAGTGGTTTGAAATATAACAGCTTATTTACTAAGCTCGTAATTGCAAAAAGAAATACTACTGGATACTTTATGAAATTTAATGCGTTAGTCATACAATCATACCTGTAAAAACCTGTAAGAACAAGTAAGCTTTCTGCATTAGCATAAATGCTAAGTAAGCCCAAGTTTCAATGTTAGATTCCGCCTAGTTGCCATAAATAAAAACTCATCAGTAAACTGAAAGAAGAAATATTGCGCGAGTTAAACTTAACCTTGTATCAAAAAGGAAACTGTTGTGTTAACATAATTGAGATTATGTATAAACCAATCTATTAACTGTTTCTTTTATTGCCAACCTTTGGCTGTTAGAAAACCACAGTTCCATCATTTTATGTTATTTGAAAATTTTAAATTTTTGTGAAATTTTGGGGTTTTGACATGTGGTATCAGAGCACAAGGTTCAAATATTAGGCCTTGATGAAGCCCAACTAGATTTTAGGAAACAGTAAACCAAATTATTATGCTGACATATTTTCTTTTAAATGTTATTCAATAGAGAAATTGTTTTCTGAAGTTTAACAGACAGGTATGGAAAGGCTAGAAGAATATGGAGAGGAGGAATCTCCAGTTACTGAACCCAGAAATTTACCAAGAGATCCTATACCAGAGGATTTAACTACCAATTCTTCATAATTGTTACAAACTGTAAAAGACCTAAAATATGAAATGTAGTATGTAAAGCGAGAAAATGAAAGGATTCCGAGGGCTCAAGAAGAGCTGAATCAGATTCTAACTGGGAAGTTTCAAACTGAGGGTAGGGGTAGAAGAACAGAATCAGAAGATACAAGTCATCAATGTAAATCTAAAAAGATGAAACATACTAAAACTGAAAGTAGTTCATCTTCTGAGGTGTCTGGTGAACAATGAAATTACCATTCTATTAGTGACAGTAGTGATGATAATCAGTACACTAAAAAGAGAAAATACAAACCTTATGAGGAGATTTTCGGGGAATTAAAAAAGATAAAACCACCAACCTTCAATGGATAAGGGGGAGGAAGCTGAATCCTGGTTATCTGGGATGAAGAAGTACTTCCAAATATATAACTATTCTAACCAGTTAAAGGCTAGAATGGTTATTTATAACCTCTTAGGAAAGGCTGACATTTGGTGGTAGGATTTGAAAAGAGTTAAGGGAATAAAAGAGAAAAATGTAAATTGGAGTACCTTTAAGAGGTATTTTAAAAAGAAATTTCTATCTGAGCAATATTACGAGGAAAGAGCAAAATAATTTTATGAGTTGAAGTTAGGATCAATGACAATGAAAGATTTGAACAGCAAGTTCTTAAGTCTACTTAGGTATGTACCATACCTTATAGATGAGAAACCAAAGGTACAACGATTCCTCTGTTGTCTACCTTATCATATTAAGGATAGGATTGAATATGATAACCCAAAGACCTTGGAAGAAGCTATGAGAAAAGCTAACTTCCGTTTTGAGCAGAATCGGAAGAATAAAGTTTAGCCAACTGGAAGGCTAAGAAAAATAATATTTAGTATGAACAAAAGAAGAAGGATTTTGTGCCCAACAGAAATTCTAAGAACAATAAGGCCAGAAATTATCCTAATAACAAGAACTTCCTAGGAAATAAGAACAATACACCCAACAATCAGAATAATTCTAAAGGTAAGGAATTTGCTAATAATCATGGAAATTTTACCAAGAACTTTGAGCACAAAGAGCTTATCAAGTGCTAGGAGTGTAATGGCCCACACTATGCTTCAGTCTGTCCTAATCGAAAGAAGACTGCTAGCAATATTCATACCATACAGGAGGAGATGACTGTTGGGAAACTAGCGAGGACCATGCCTAGAATCAACGCAACCTTGGAGAATCGAAAAGCAGAATATCAGAATTCCATGGTGGAAGTAGAAAGTATGATAAATCAAACCCCTGTAACTATTTTGATTGATCTAGGATATAGTCTTAGTTATATTGCACCTAAATTGGTAGAAAAATGTAAGTTATCTGTTGAAAATTTTGAGAATTCTTGGTTGGTTCAGTTAGACACTGGTGCTAAAAGAAATGTAACTTATTTTGTAAAAGAATGTGCAGTAGTTATGGATCATTTTGAAACTGTTGTCAAGATTAATGTTTTTCCTCTTGCTTCTTATGATTTGCTGATTGGTATGGACTAGTTAGAACAACATAGAGTAATTCTAAATTGTTATGATAAAACCTTCACATGTTTAAACAGTGACGAAAAACCAGTAAGTGTAAAAAGAATCCCTAGAAAAACTACCATAAGGCAGATTTCTGCCCTACAGCTTAAGAGAGATGTTAGGAAGGGATGTAAAGCTTACGTAGTAACAATAACCGATGAAGAGAGTCTAATTAAGATATATAAGTTAAAAGTGGAAGACATTCCATTCTTAAAATAATATGTAGATGTATTCCCTTAATAAATTTTAGGATTACCTCCGAAAAGGGAATTGGATTTCACCATTGAGTTGGTACCGGGTGCAGTACCTAGCTCAAAGGCCCCTTATCGAATGAACATACTTGAACTTAATGAATTAAAATCTCAATTGAAAGAATTAATTGATAAAAATTATATTCGACCAAGTGTATCTCCATGGGGGGGCACCTGTCATCTTTGTTAAGAAAAAGGACGAAACCATGCGACTTTGCATAGATTACCGTCAGTTAAATAAGATGACCATCAAAAATCGATATCCGTTGCCCCACATAGATGATCTGTTTGATAAACTACGTGGAGCCACGGTGTTTTCAAAAATAGATTTAAGGTCTGGATATCATCAAGTAAGGATTAAAGATGAAGACATATTTAATACAACTTTCAGAACTAGATATGGTCATTACAAATTTTTTGTAATGCCATTTGGGCTTACTAATGCCCCAGCTATTTTCATGTGTTTAATGAACAACGTTATGCATAAGTATTTAGATAAGTTTGTGGTCGTGTTTACTGACGAGATTCTAATCTATTAAAAAACTGAAGAAGAACATAAAGAACATCTAAAAATTGTTTTGCAAGAGTTGCGAGATCATCAACTCTTTGCAAAGTTTAGTAAATGTGATTTCTTCAAGGATAAGATTCAGTACTTAGGTCATGTGGTGACCAAGGAAGGGATTTCAGTAGATCCTCAAAAGATAAGGGCAATCGAAGATTGGTCGGTTCCTAAGGATGTGACGGATCTTTGATCCTTCATGGGCATTACCGATTACTACAGGAGGTTCATTGAAGATTTTTCGAGGATTGCAAATCCGATAAATTCCTTGCAGAAGAAGGGAAAGAAGTTCGACTGGAATAAAAAAAGTGAAGAAAGTTTTAAAAAGTTAAAAAATTTATTAACCAACGCACCTATTTTAAGAATAGTTGATCCTAATAAAGAATTTGTAGTATGCACTGATGCCTGTAATGATGGCTTAGGTGGTGTTCTGACTCAAGAAGGGCATGTTATTGCCTATGAGTCTAGAAAGTTAAAAATTCATGAAAATAATTATGCAACTTACGATCTGGAATTAGCAGCTGTTATACACACTTTAAAGATGTGGCGACATCACCTAATTGGCATAAAATTTGTTTTAATGACTGATAATAAAGGGTTGACGTATCTGTTAGATCAACCTAATTTAAATGCCAGACAAGCTAGGTGGTTAGCTTTCTTAAGTGAATATGATTTTGAAATTCAACATATAAAAGGTAAAGAAAATAAAGTTGCTCATGCATTAAGTAGGAATGCAAGGTTGAATTTTGTAGCAGCTATAAGCACTTATGCTACAAATTTGGATGAACAGCTTAAAGAAGGAATAGAACAAAATGAAATTTACCAGAGTTTGCAAGCAAAAACTAAGGAAAATCCAACATAAAACTTAAGTAAAGATTACAGTTTAAATGCAAAAGAATTTTTACTATATAAAGATAGAATGTATGCACCTAATGTACTTAAGGTTAAGCTATTCATTCTGGATGAAATTCATAAAACTCCATACTTAGGTCATCCAGGTTATCAAAAGACTATAACTATGTTAAGAAAAGAGTATTTTTGGCCAAATATGAATACTGGAGTAGCATAATATATTGCTAGGTGTTTTAAATGTCAACAGGTAAAAACTGAACATCAACACCCGACTAGATTGCTTCAGTCGTTACCCATTCGTAGCTGGAAATGGGAGATAATTAGTTTAGATTTTATTACTGGGCTGCCTAGAAATCATAATCAAAATGATTCTATCATGGTAGTAGTTGATAAGTTAAGCAAAGAAGCTCACTTTATACCTGTTAAAACTACTTATAAAGCTACAAACATAGCTAATATTTTTCTAAAATAGATTTTTTGATTGCATGTAGTACCAAAAGTCATAATCTCAAATAGAGATCCTAAATTTATAGGAAACTTTTGGAAGTCTTTGTTTAAAGGGTTAAACACTACATTAAATTTTAGTACTTCATTTCATCCTCAAACAGATGGACAAACTGAAAGGGTAAACCAAGTACTGGAATATCTATTAAGAATGTATGTGAAAGATCATCCAGGAAAATGGGAGGATTATTTGCATCTGGTAGAATTTGCTTATAATAATAATTATCAGACATTAGCCAGATTTAGTCCTTTTGAAATTTTATATGGACGAAAATGTAATACTCCTATCTCTTGGAGTAATCCAGTGGATAGATTGGTATTAGGTCCTGAACTGTTAAAAGAAATGGAAGAAATTGTAAAACAGGTGCAAGGTAATCTGAAAGTTGCACAGGATCGGCAGAAAAGTCAAGCAGAGTTATAAAGAACTCCAAAGGAGTTTTAGGTAGGTGAACATGTGTTCATCAAGGTAAGGCCCAAAAAGAGCTCTTTGAGATTGGGAAGTTGCACAAAATTGGCACCTTGTTACTGTGGTCCATTTGAAATTATGTCTAGGATTGGACAAGTAGCTTATAAATTAGCATTACCACCAAATTTAAGAGTACACAATGTTTTTCACATTTCTGTAATAAAGAAATATGTTCATGATGCTACTCATGTTGTTAACTGGAATGATGTACAGGTGGAACCAGAAGGAGATTTTCTGGTGGAACCGGACTGTATCCTCGAGCGGAGGGAGATCACACTTCGGAACTGCACCATTGGACAGGTGAAGGTGTAATGGAAGCATCTTATTCCAGAGGAAGCCACCTGAGAATTGGAATGTAATATGTGAGATGCATATCCAATTCTGTTCCACGGGAATTCTGAGGATGAAGAATAAATAACATTGAGGACGATGTTATATTCTAAGGGGGTGTGTATGTCACATGCCCCAATTTTGCAAAAATAATATTATCATATCTGATTTTATTTCAAAACAATATGTTAAATTTTATGCTAAGTTGTAATTGATGACTCAACAGAGTCAAGGATATTGAATGTAATTCTGAATATTTTAGTTATAAATAAATAAAAGTGGAGACAACGGCTTGGGAGAGCTGTTAAAAGAGTGTTTACTAGTCAAGTTGGTGGAGGATACTGGGTGGAGAGCAAGTGGACAAGTGGCAGCATCCTCAAACACTTTCAATTGTTTCAGGTGGAAACCTCCCTACATTTGGGGTTATGATTCCCCAAGAAAGTGGGATCAGAGCAGGTGGCTCAATTAATGACAACTGACCCAAAAGACGTAGGCAATCTTAGTAAAAATGCCCATTGAAGAGAGCTGGGGCTGCTCATTCCAGGGAAGTGATCATTCAGGTAAATGTACTTCAGAGGATTTCAATGGCAAGGGAATTTGTGGACGGTGTTTGAGGGGTTAACTGCAAAAGTGATCTAGTGCAGCTTTTCAGCTGAAGGATCTTACTGCGGAGTGCAGAGTGATTACTAAGTCATCGGACTAGTATTTTCTTTGCTTGCTCCACCAGTTCTCAGCCAAGGAGACCAGGAACAGGCTCGAGGGTCCTGAGGATATGCTATTTGATTGCTCTCCAGGAGTTGGTAGGGATGAACGACCTCCCAACACTGTTGTTGTCCAACTTAATTAGGTTCTACAGTCTTTTTATTTTACTGTGTTAAATGTTTAAATGAGAGTTTGACTGATTAATGAATGTTAAAAGTTTAGTTGAGAACTGTAAAAGTTAATAATTTTCTAGTTATTTGAAAGAATGAATATGAAATAGATGAAAAATAATCCTAACCTTCATTTTTCCACATTTGGAATGGACCAGACTGTACTCCAGCACAAGCAGTGTATTTTAAATGAATGAAGGATATGATAGAAATCTGAAGTAAATAGATGTATTATATATTTCATAATATCAAAGTAATCTATTTATGTATGTAGTTTGTTATCAGAGAAGAACATTATCCTGTTAGTTAGGTTTATTGCTTAACCAGATTGATTGTTGTAAGAATGCTAGAAAAGAAACAACCATAATACTTTAGAGATAGCAGGTTATTATATTAATAAGTTATTTCAAATAGATAAGTATTATTTTTTTACACGGTACTTTATTTTGTAAGTTATACTATTAACTTGTAACAGAGGGAGTAGAAATAACTTAGATAAAACACTTATTTTTTTTATTCTGCCAAGTAAAGATTTAAGTCTGATATACCTAGCTTATTTACTGTTAATAATAACTGACTTTATCTATAAATATTTGTACATCAAGTAGGGTATTACTAGCAGAATTAATTTTCTATAGCTAAATTAAATACAAAGATGAAGAACCTCTTAATAAAGAACTCTATTAACACTATCGATATTTTGATTTAATAAAAACAACTAGAATATGATGACAACTAATAATTAATAAATATTAATTATAAAAGAACTAAATTCTTTCCATGATTATAAACAAAACTTACCTGTAAAAGAAAGTATATGGTCAAAACCCTAATAACAACTATATTGTAATTCACAATCATTTAAATGATAATCCAAGTTTTTGGATTAATTATTATTCAACAACTAAATTATTGTAGATTATTATAGACCTATAAAGACAATAAAGAAACAACCACAGTAAAATAACTGGAAGTACACACTATTCATCTTTAAATATTAAATAAATCAATTTAAGTTTAGTAATTAAAACTTAATAAACAAATTGAAGAATTTTTTTTTACACAAGGGTTACCTATAGGAAACCCTTGCTTGAATAGTTGAGCCTGTAAATAGATAATTATAACATGACAGTATAACATTCATAAAAACCATTAATAATATTATTAACGCAGAATAAACAATTTACAGCCAAATTTCTATTACACACGAGAATAAGGGTAAAACCCTAGATTACAAAATCACCTTAAGAGCATAAAGATAAACTGAGTTCGAGCCCAAGAAAGAAAAACTCTATGCTTTAAACTAAACTGTGCATGGCTTTACAGGCCGCAAAATCTATAAACATAACATTGTACAAAAACAAGAAAACAACCATTTACAAGTCACGGCTTGAGCTGGAGTACCCTACTGGAAGCAAGGGTTTAACAAAAACCAAAGTAGTAATCGAAGGAACAGTAACCAATGAAGGGTAACAACCAGGCTGAAACTTTCCAACTAGAAAATTTCCCTTAAGGATTGCACAAGCAGGGAATGCCATTTGATAACAAGGTTTTACCCATAGCCGAAGTGCCGGTCCTTTTCTTGAAGTTTTTCTACCAAAGGATGAGCGAAATGTCACCTGCAAAGAAGAAAACCTAAGATAATTAAAATATGATTTCAGAAATGTATACTAAAATAAAGTCGAGTTTAAGAGTTCTTAAGAGTTTACTGTACCTGAAAGTGAAGGTTATGGAGCCACGAAGAAACAAAGCCAAACCTTCAAAGGAGTGACATAGATGACAAAGGCTCATGTATAAGCCATTGACAGCATTATCAAGAATAAGTATGGGCAACGGCCAAGCAGGAACCAAACAACGAAGGTGGAGCTGTCACCAACAATGCAAAGCGTGAAAACGAGCTTCTCAAACCATACGACAAGGGCAACACTGTAACAGGAGCAAGAAAATTTTAAAAGCTATCTCTACAAGGGAAGCCCATGGAGGAACAAGAAAGGAGCCACTTACGGGCCGTAATCTTTAAGCTACGACTCTTTACAAATCCTTGCAGAGATAAGACTCTCAGTTCACAAAAAGAGTTTGAGAACATTTGATGTAAACTGAAAACAATTTAAACTAGGACTCGAAGCACAACTAGCAACAGCAAGGTAACATGGCCGCCATGAGAAGGGTTGCAGAGCGGCCTGAAGGCCCAAGAACTACGGAGGGAAATAACAAAGAGTAGGGTTACGGTGATTTATATAATTCCAACACTTGTCCAGGAGAAGACCACGTCGTCACTGAAATTTTTAACCATGCAGTGGGTCGTCGCAATAGTTACCTGCATTACAATGATAAACAATAATTCGAATCATTGAGCACGTTGTATAAAAACCTTATTATTACATTGTATTCGATTACACTGCATAATATATGGTATGATAGTTTAGTACCAAAATAACCACGTTAAACTATACGTTGACCTAACAACCGGTGTCACCTTTTAAACTGTAGATTATCTCGAAATTATTCATGCATAGAAACTTATATCATCATTAACCATATTTCCAACATATCGTAGCATCAATAATACATTATGGATATTGGTTATCTCATTCTTAACCTTAACCTTGATTTGTGTAGCAACCATGTGTTATTTGGGAGATGCCAAGTAAAATATTTTATAACCATCTAACAAACTATAGTTTTCTATTTGTAGAAACCATTATAGTCTATGCATGGCTAGTCTCGTTTCTAACAACAATTCAAGTTGTGACATTTATAAAGTTGTACAACATAATAATAAGGAGATTCATGAACTCTATTTTATACTGGTTTATAACTTTGAATTAATTATAAACTAGTATGTCTATTAAACAAGATAGTTATGCATGTTTATAAGTCTCTTAGAAACCAATAAATTAGTTGGTTACAAAACTATGCAATTGGTTAAGTGTAATATAAGAGCACTTGTTTAAGTTCTTTTACATAGCTCAGGTCAACGAGACTTTAATAGAATTTGGTTGATTTCTCACTTGGCAAATGCTATTATTTCACCATGACTTTTGAATAAGTAAAATGGATTTAGGATTATACAAAATATCTGGTGCTTAGCATGGTGTAGAAAGTCGATCTTCCTCGAAAGCATCTACCTTAGTAAACTATTTATGGATAGTATCTTAATACAAGAGCAGTATTATAGAAAAATAAGAAACTGAATTGGAATAATCCTACTAGAGTCTAATCTTTAGAACCACATGTTTCGACGTAATGTTAAGAACTTTACAGGAAGTAATCTTCTTTGCAGAAGTTAAATGTCGAACAGTTGGTTATACTGATATTATAAATTGATAATGTATAAATACTGATAGAACAATCATTATAACATTACAGGTAATGCACACTAAAGTAGAAGTTTCTTGTAGCTAAGATCACAAGTTGAAAGCCAAAGAAAGTATTTTACTGTCGCTACTTACATTAAAGAAAGATACTCAATTTACTAGAATAATTGAAGGAAACAAAACTGTTTTTACCTCACGGAAGTGGTTTGAAATATAACAGCTTATTTACTATTCTCGTAATTGCAAAAAGAAATACTGTTGGATACTTTATGAAATTTAATGCGTTAGTCATACAATCATACCTGTAAAAACCTGTAAGAACAAGTAAGCTTTCTGTTGTTAGCATAAATGCTAACTAAGCCTAGGTTTCAATGTCAGATTCCACCTACTTGCCATAAATAAAAACTCATCAGTAAACTGAAAGAAGAAATATTGCGTGAGTTAAACTTAACCTTGTATTAAAAACGAAACTGCTGAGTTAACATAATTGAGATTATGTATAAACCAATCTATTAACTGTTTCTTTTATTGCTAACCTTTAGTTGTTAGAAAACCACAGTTCTAGCATTTTATGTTATTTCAAAATTTTAAATTTTTGTGAAATTTTGGGGTTTTGATACCTCCCCCTGGGCTCTGAAATGACAACAATCAAATGTCAACTCCTAAGGGAAATTATACAAGTATAAAACGCAATTTAAAAATCAAAATTACATTTTCAAATTTTAAATAGCTCACCTGAGACGAGACCGTAAGTGGTGAGCAAGCTACCCTCCTCCGTGTTCCAAGTCTCTTGGCGACGCCACCTTGCAACATTTAAATAGTCAGATAACTCATACAATTTACTGCCTATGATAATTTTCATTAATATTGTATGATATTTTCATAAACTAATCAATCTCACCGTGAACACAATAGGCTAGTCCTGGGGGCTAGTAGGTGGAGCAATCGACTGGTCCTTGGGGGTGGCAGGTGGAGCAGTGGGCTAAAAAACCTACTCTAATTCTAGGGTGGATGGCATAGAGGAGGATGTAGGCACATCGACATTGGCTACAACACTAGGGGGCATGGTGGGAGATGGCATGGACTGGAGTGGGCGAAGTGGTGATGTACGACGATAAATGCCAATTGGTTGTAGAATGGAATGAGCCACCCTAGAAGAGGAAACGAGGGTGGTGGGGGAATATGGGGGACGGGGATGAGGCATAGGATGGGGTGGAGGGATGGGTGAATGTGGATGGATGGTGTAATGTGGTCGGAAGGGGGGAGGGTGGAAACATGGAAAACTACAAGGAAGGGGGTGGATGGGTGGGGAGGGGGGGGGGAGTGAGAAAATGTTGTGACGAAGATGGGGGAGCTAGATAGAAGTGTGGTGGTGGATGGGTGGGGCGAGGGGGAGTGAGTGAAGGCTATGACGAAGAAGGGGGAGTTGGATGGAAGTGTGGTGGTGGATGGGAGGCAAGGGATGGCTGGAACAGGGTGGGGAGGGATGCAGGGAAAGGGACATGTATTCCAGGGGATACACCTGGCATATATGGTGGGAAAAAGGAAATCGATGGAGAGATAGTGGCACCGACATGCCTATGTACTCTAACCTGCATACATATTCATGGCCTCGTATATTAGTGCATAAAAAATATAACTATACAAATCTAAGACATCAAAAATTAAATTAATTTTATACTTTATTACAAGATACTTGCTCACGAGGGGATCTGTTGATCCCCATTGAGGATGGATGGTCACTCAATCCGATGGACACCTGTTCATTTGCACAAAAATACTTAGCTTCAATTACTAAATATTAACTACATTGGACGACAAGATTAAATACTAACATTAAATTTAATTACTGAAAGAAAAATACCTGTTTGTATGGTACCGTGATGTCCTCTATAGTTGCCATGGATCCATCTAGGTTGAAGGAACCAACGTCCTCCCACCCGGGTGTTGGGGACTCAACACTGAATAACTGTACATTAAAAAAAATCAAGTCATCAACATCTGATTCTAAGATAAATTTATTAAAAAAAAACAAGTCATCAACATCCGATTGCATCATGTATAATCAGTACTTGAACATTAAATAAAAAAATAACTAACCTTGTGTAGGTAGATCTCTATGGCAAGCTCCTGCGTGGGAACCTGTCATGGATGCCCACAACGAGAACAACGATGTGGCACTAGTCCCGTCAAGCTGGATGGATTATCATGGCTAGCACTTGTAGTTTCTCTCCTTGGCCCACCACACGTAGACCGTGCAAAAGTGTGTCTCTCAGGGTGGTCCTGCTCGCTCTACGAGGACATAGCCACAAATGTGGTATGCCTAAGAAGGTGTCGTGTGGCACGTCTAACGGACTCATGGATCTTATCTAGCCCGCTAGCTAACCCAGGGGGTTGAGGAAGCGAGTTTGGCTCTCACCTAGGTGCAGGAGGTCCTCTGAGTGGGTTTCTGTGGGCGTGAGGTCGATCTTAGGCTGAGCCAAAACCGACGCCCTGGAATTCGGTGATGTCGAAGTAGTTCACAAGGAACCCTAACACGAACTCATCCCACAGTTTCTTGAGAAAATACTGTGGGACCTCGACATTGTTGCATGGAGGTTTGTCAAAAACCATGACCCATCTCTTCCTCCAGTTTTCTCTCCATGGATGGTAAATACACCAGTCCATGCAAACTCGCCTCTTCCTCACATTTGGAGGCTGTCCGGTTCTCGAATCTGTAAATTTGCTCCATACTTGGGATTTTGTGATATTCAGGTTTTTTATATCCTATTTGGATATACCAGTGCTATAATGCTCTCTCATTCGAGCCCTATATTCACTCAAACTGGTTATCTCACTGTGGGCAATGTTGATACATTGTATTATCTTTTGTAGTGATGTGGCAAGGGAAACCTGAGAGGGTTCCCTGGTGTTCTTCAATTCATCACTCAAAATTCTTAGTTGGTTTAAATCCCTGTGTAATTCATCTTCGGGTTTTCTTGGTTTAATTCAGGGTTTGGGTCCTCTGATTGGTTTGTTTCATTCCTTGGGATGTTTTATTGGTATTTGTCATTGTTTTTAGGTAATTTGTATGTGCAATATCAATTTTTTCCCATTTCAATCGATTTTCATTTTTTTTTTGTATTTTATTTGAAAAACAATAAAAAACATTGAAATAAACAAAAAAAAATGCATTCCTACTCTATTTACCTTATTCCAACGTCGTTTTAGGCAAGTTGGACAATTCCGTTGGGCTCCTTGGGGGTCGTTTTCGTGTCCTTGGGGGGGCGTTAACGCCTCCTTACGCGCTCGTGGGTGGGTAGAAAACAAAACAATTGTTCAGTGTTTTGTTTTTTCTGTTTTTTAAAACACAGGGACGTGCATGCATCCTTGTGTGCGATCGCGCCAAACATGCGCACGCGTCCACATACGTGTGCATGCATAGGCACGCAAATGCGTCATTAGGGGCACATGCATGCTCTTATTGTCCACGCTGGCAATCCGGCGTTGAGGTTCGCCACTGCCAAAGCGAGAGCACGTGTGTGCATCCAGGAGGTGCGTGTGTGTTGTTGTTTTGACATGCTTGCATGCTCGCATTGCATCATATTTGGGTAGCAGGTTCTTGTGGACGCCTAGTAGTAAATCTCTAGATTTGGTAAAATTGTAGCAGGAAAACATAAATCTTTTTGAGTAAAGTGAAAAGTGTTTGAAACTGAAAGTAATACTAACATAGATGCAATGAAACATCTCTTAAGCCATAAATGTACATAAAAAACAAAATTAGAAATCCTTTAATGCATGTAGTTATACCGCTTCAAAATCTTTATCAACAAACAACTCACACAAATAGATACAAGCATTTAAGTTTTTATGATGGTAAATATGTTACAATTGTATGTATTTTTGGAAGAGTAATAATTTCTCACACAAATAAATCACAGAACAATCCATCCATGTTTTGTGATGGTAAATAAGGTACAATTGTATGTATTTTTGGAAGAGTAATAATTTTTAAATGTTTAAGTGAAGAGGATAAGACCTAACTTATTAGTTTAAGTTAGTTTTTATATTTTAGTTTGTTTTTGTGATGGTAAATGTGTTACAATTGTATGTACTTTCAGAAGACTAATAATTTTTATGTTAGTTTTTATTTCCTAGTTTGTTTTGTGATGGTAAATAGGTTACAATTGTATATACTTTTACAAGATTAATAATTTATAACTGTTAAGTGAAGGGGGTTATACATAGCTTATTAGTTTAAGTGAGTTTTTATTTCGTTGTCTGCTTTTGTGATGGTAAATATGTTAAATTTCATGTATTTTTGGAAGACTAATAATGTTTAATTGTTTAAGTAACATTTTTAGTAGTAGGAATTATATTCTTTAATGGCTGTTTAGACATGTGATCCGTAGCGAAGATAGGGCTTAGACATACTTGTAATGTACGGTATTTAAGTTTATTTGATTTTAAATAAAATAATAGACATGTGGTATCTATCGAAGATAGGGCTTAGACACAAATAAATTAATAGACATGTGGTGTGTAGCGAAGATAGGGCTTAGACATACTTGTAGTTATATTGGATTCCAAATAAAATAATAAATAACTTTTTATTATAAAAAATAATTGAACAAATTGAAAAATAAGTCGTGATGAAGATAATTGTATATGTATAAAACTAACCTCCGTCACTTAAACCAATACTTACAGAATATAAGCCTCCCGGCATTGAAAAAAAAACATAATATCTAGATTTGACCTAACGGCTCAAATAAAACAAATGCATGTTGCTGCTAAAAGAAATTGTTGTATATTAAGGATGAAGTGCATCTTATACAAGGATTTGAATACTTTGGTATACATAACTCATAAAAACTAGCCTTCACATAAATATGCCAACTAAACAGCAGTACTAATGTACCAATTTTATTGAAAACTTATCACTCCGACGCCGTAAGAATCCGTCAATGTCTGGGGGAAAAGTAATAATAAATTTTATATAGTAATATTTTATGTAAACCTAAGACTACCGTCAATATTATACAGCAAAGTCAATTTGGACTGCGCCAACTATAATTGCTTCATCTTTCTGGATTGATTCTGGATTGAATTTGTGTAAGCAGCTCTCTTTTAGATGGTTAGCAATAAGCATCTAGCAGCATAGTAATAAATGCTGTGGCTGCTGGGCACATCAACTGTTGGATTTAATCCAGCTCTTCATCCAACCTTTAATGTGCTCAGCAGCCACAACATTTATTACTGCGCTGCGAGATACTTATTGCTCTCCCTTTTGGATGGCTGAAAAGGCAATATCAGACCAGCCCCTGCAGCCCCCATGATATTGATGGGCTCCACTGGAAAATTCTCGCAATTGCAGATCTCAACCATGAAACCGTCGGGGTCATGGATGAATAGCTGGTCCACGTATATTCCTCCCTCCTCCACTATTCGTTTCACATATTTGATATTCATTTGTTGCAACTTTTTCTCCACTGTTTGCACATCTTCGCACTGCAATTCCAAAGACAACACAAGGAAAAGCTCAGAATAATCTACATCTACGGAAATGATCAATGCCATCAATGCTATATTTTAACTATAATGTAGTAAAAAGATGATAAGACAAGTGTACTGTTTACATTGTTTCTGTGATAGTGGTTCAAAATAGGAAATAAACAATTATAAAAGAAGGAATATAAAAAATAACTAATAGTTTGCTTATAAATAGATAAGTGGTAGTAATGCATGGATAACTTATAGCTGATGAATAGATAACCAACAGTTCATGGTAGCTGATGAATAGATAACCAACAGTTCATGGTAGATAACTAGCTGATGAATAGATAACCAACAAGTCATGGCAGATAACTAAAGAAAATGAAATTAAAAAAAAAAAATAACAAAATATTTTTCAAGTCTATTCTATTCCATAACTATGTATCAACCATTTAATAACTATAAGCCTGATCCAGCCACAAACTATATAAGTGTGCTAATATACTTCCAGCTACAACTGTATATGAATCCTTCAATGAGTTACTATACGAAAACACAGTAATATACCTGAAAGGAGATGTGATTATCTCTTGGATTTATTTCACTTTTCTTCGGTAGATTGTCCGGATTCGCAGATTGCAGCAGATGGATGCCTATTCCATAATTAAACAGCCTGCATCGTTGACAAAGAACACAATCAGTATTGCATTTTCTTCCAGCCATAACAGAGGATAAAGCAAAGCATAGCTGTGGAGACAAGATCAAATCACAGTGGAAAATATAATATAATATAGTTACCAGGCTCCATCAAAACCAAAGGAACCAGGTCTTTTAATGAGACTAAAACCGAGGACGTCTTGGTAAAATTCAGTGGAGTCCTCAAGCGATGTGCAGAGGAGAGAAATATGGTTCAATGATCTCAGACAGAGGGGTCCTGATCCAGCATTTTTCATAGACATCACCATCTTTGCTGTATATATGAAAATAAACCAGCTAGAGTAGGCGATCTTTTCGTGTAAAACTAATGAATCTCTCTCAAAAGACTGAATAGTTGACGGATCAGACAATCCACAAAGCGAAAACAGGAAACAATGAATAAAACAAATTTCGGTACGTTCAGGATGAATTGTTCATGATGACTGTCTTATCCATATAAATAGGTAAACCTGCCCGAAGGACTCTAATAAGACAGAGATGAAACACCTTCCCTGGGCTGAACACCAGTAGTATCACCATTAAATATTAAATGCTCAGTCTGGGGAGGGCATTATGTAGACAGTTAAACTGAATGCCTCCCCAGATGATACCGTACTTTGTAACTCGCGCATAATTTATTTTAAACCCGTAGACAGGAAGCCCGTTGACTACTTATCTATTATTTCAAGACTGCAAATAATTTATTTCGCCTTCACCCGATATCACCAAAACCTGGTCACCATGCCGTACGATCACTTAAAAGGACCAGGGTACCTGAGGGCTATCAATATTTAACATGCTTCACCCTAATTAAATACAGTTGTAGTAGGTATTGTGTCAGTTGGATCTGAAGCTGTTTGATATCTAATAAGCAACCAGTTTCAACATTTAGTTAACATTATGTCACACCTTAAATTATTTGAGATTCAACATTTAGTTAACATTATGTCACATTTTAAATTATTTGAGATTTGAGATTCAACATTTAGTTAACATTATTTCACATTTTAAATTATTTGAGATTCAACTGACCAAAAAACTTCTTGCAACTACATTAACACAAAACCCACAAATGAACCCGCAGCAAGCTAAATAATAACCATGAACGTTCAAATTTTTGCTTCTAAAGTTTCAATATCTTTCATCCCATTCAATCCTTTGGAGCGCTCGAATTCAGTTCATCCCATTCCAACTGTTATTCACAAAACTGAAAGGTTATGGCCGCTCAACGTAGTTAAAATCCCTGACCTAATATGCAAATTAAGACACTCGAGGCGTACAGATACCAATTCTTCTTCCTATCCTCCGATGAAGATGAACCATGACACTAAATAATGGATGTACGTACAATGTTAAGGTGGAGACTTTTTTTGTAGCATTTATCCCATCAACTGCACCGGATAGACTGCAACGGTTTATCCGAGAATACTGGACGTAACATCAAAGAATTAGTTCAGAAGCTGCTGCAATATTTTAAAGCTTGGAATTGCATCTAACGTATGCAGCTGATTTATATCAAAAGTATTTCACACTATATTTGTATAGCTATAAATAAAGTGGTAGGTGAAAGGTGGATATGTATATCTATCCACTTAGTTTTTGTGGAAGTGGTTAATTGTTAAATAAAAGCTAAACATTAATTTAATTACCAAATAAACATTAATTTGAAATTAATATAAACATAAAACAAATAAGATTTAATAATAATAAAAAACTATTATTGATAATCTTTCTTGAACTACTACTTAACAAGCAAGAGTCACACTATTTTTATTTAATGTGTTTGAGTAAGCACGACAGGCTTAATTTTAGGCACATAATTTTTATATTAATGTTTTTCCTTGTAGCATGTGCTTAAATTTAAGCCTATGGCCGTATTGAAACACATTAAATAAAATTAATATAGTTGTTGTTAGTAAGATAAATGCATAGACATATTTACAAAATATTCATAGAAATAATATTTTTAATTAATAATTAATATGATATTATTTAATTAATAATTATTATGATATCATTTAATTATGATATATTTTGGAAATATTTATTAATATTATGATACATTTAACATTAATAATAATGTTTTCTTATTTATTATAATATTTTAGATGATAATAAAATAAAATAAATATTAGTTAATGAAGTGTAATTAAATAATAATATCATTTCAGTATAATGACAATAATTTTTAATAATATTATATTATATTATTATATTGTTAAAATAAATTATTAATGTCAAAGTATTGGAAGTATTTAATTAAACTATTATTATTAATATAATAATCAAATTATTTAATTGAAAATAATAATATTTAATTATAATAAAGATGATCAACGTCACAATGAGATATAACCAATGTTTTTTCTATATAGTATGTTTTATGCCACAAAACATTGGGAGATGTGACATAAAACCCTTGCAAATTGTCACAATGCGACATAGCCTTTGTTTAAATTCATAATGTGAGAAAGGCATTCGGGAATGCAAGCATTCAAATAGTATGTAAGAGGTTCACAAAGGGTTATGAGGCATATCGTAATAGGCCTAATGCATTTCCTATATCAATGGAGCAATGTGACATAAGCATGGATGAATGTCAGATTGTTTCAATCATCAAGAGATGTTTTGATTGCTACTATGAGATTATCTTGAGGACAAAATTTATATGACAATCCAATAAAGACTTCGAGGAACATTGCAAATATGAATTGTTAGAATTTGAGGTAACCATGGAGGAATGCCGCAATCGAACATTATGATATATTTCGTAGTTTCTTAATGTACCATTCTAACATGTATTCCTTGTGATTAGAATGAAGATGAGTGAAACATCAAACGAGAATGTGACATAACCATTAACTAATGTAACACTCTTCCATAAGTAATATACGATAAGAAGATGAATGTTGCAATTAAACATGGTACTTAAGGAACATTCCAATGTGACAATACCATGCAAACCCTTTAATGAAAACTAAAAGATGAATTTTAGATTGACATATACATTTAAGCATAATAAAATAAGATGACTATGAAATGAATCTTGGTTGTACATTTGTTACACTCACGTTAATACAAAAGTCCATAATATGAAATAATATCTAAATACCTATCCACATAGTTATTGGAAAACTATAATGGTCTTTAGTGGCCATTGGGTCAATTACCAACATTTTTTCTTTGTACACGTGACATAAAATGTTCTAAGATTAAAATGTGAGCTGGTGTAGAGTCAAGGAAACTGTTTGTTTGTTAATCTATGTACAATCATTAGATCATAAACTGTTTGTTTGTTAAGTTGTATATGATCATTAGATCAGATTAGATTGCTACTAGCAATCTATTGACTCTAATCTAAAATCCATAACTTGCATAACTTTGTAAATAATTAATAGATTTAAGTAGTGAGATGTGAAAATTGTGAGGAAATAAAAAAAAAAAATTATATAATACTATTGAAATTTGTGAATTTTGGAAAGTTTGAAGATTGAAAATTTTAGGATAACTAAATTGTGGTGTATAGTTAAACCTACTAATAGTTATTCTAAGTTAACTCATTGTCATTATTAAAAAAAAAAATTTAAAAGTTAGTCTATGTAAAATAAGTACTTTAAAGTCATTTCAAGAAAAAATACTTTTTTATATATCTAAATCCATTTTTAAATGTATTTAGATCTATTTTATGATCCAAAAATTTGATCTCTCAATGAAGAATAAATATCAATATTTCATAATAAAATTAAATATCAATATTACACCATTAAAATATATTAAGAATATTGAAGGGTGAAAAACCATATTTACATGATAAAAAGATCATCTAAACAAAATAAAAAATAATAACTTTCAACTTTCGATAAGTGAACAAAAGTAAATTACAAGATATTTTCTTTCAACAACCTAAATCTGACATGATTAGATAGGGTGTCAAATTTATTTTTCATTCACGCGTGGATATACTAGAAATCAATTTGAAGTGGGTATATATTAAAAGAATTACATCCGTCTACATTGTAATTTGTGATTAAACCAAGTCGATTCATACATTCAGTGCCAAAATAAAATAATCTGTAGAACCTCCCCTTTAACAACATGAAATAACTTTGCATTCTGCAGTAATTTATAAATTTGGTGGCTTTCTAAGTAAATAATTTAGGAGTGCCGCCTACAGAAGTTATATGTAAAGTACAGAACACTAGAATTACAGAGGGGCTACAAGTTATATGTAATGTACAGAACACTAGAATTACAAGGGGCTATATTAGACATTAAAAATGCACGTAGCTATGGGGATGAGTGATTTAAAGGAAGTATATTTAGAACCACTCAACACACCTATGCCGTACCCATTTCTAGGAGAAAGAGATTGCAATGAATGATATACCCATCCCATTTCTAGGAGAAAGAGATTGCAATGAATGAAGACAGATCGTGGACTATTTGTTTTTGAGAAGCAGCCTACCCTAGTAACATATACCTAGACATATATATTTAAATGACTTAACATGAAGAATTACAAAAAGTTTGCCCACAAATTGTGCATCACGTCAACGGCCCAAAAAAAGGTAATCTATTGCAATTATAAAAACAAGTTTGAAATATTATATTTCTACATGGAGATTCCTTGCACTATACATTTCTCTATTCCAAAGGTTGTAAACTAAAAGGCTTTAGACTTTGCTCAATAAAGTTAGTCACGTCTTTGCACCACTAATGGAAACTCTATTTATCCCTGCATAGCTTTTTTATATACCATTTTCTATTTTCTACGAGGCAAACTAATGAAAGTTGAACCACTTTTGAGAAGCTTGACAAAAGTCTTCCTATAAAGCCTATAGACTTATTATGTTAAAGTCTTTGGGGTCATTACCTCTTTTCTTTTCACGTCCCGATAGTTACATGTGATAACAACTATATGATATTGCTATTCTTACTCCCTTTTAATTTAATATCATGTTCTTATGGTTTTATGCTTAGTGTTGTATCTCACATTATGGTCAATAGTTGCTCTCGCTTTGATTCACTTAGATAAACTACACTACATTTTGTGAAGTTTGAAAGTGTGTCATGTTTATAACAGTGACATGATATAAATATATATATATAATTATAAAAAACAATATTAAGTTTAAATTGGTTATATTTTAAATTACTTTTATGTAAATATATATCAAATCCAATTTTAAATTTCATTGATATCAAGAGTAAGTGTGTAACACTCTGAGAATTATTAATTATTATTAATTTTACTGGAAAATACTTTATTTATTATTTTATTATTTTTGACAGAAAAGTCAAGAATAAAACATGTTATAATGAAAACATTTTTATTTACTAAAATATGCTCGAAAGGGGACAAGAGTGCTATTGAAGAGTGTTCGCTGACCCACCAGAGCGCATAATCCCCAAAAATCACGTCATAACTCCTAGTTGACTGCTAAAGAGGAGGAGGCTCATAAATGACCAAGTCCTAGAAAAAATACTATAAATTAGTATGTCCATAAGCAGCGCAAGGTTAGCATTGGACGGGGATTAAACATATGTGAAATGCAAGAGATGATGCATTGAGGTTTTGCTCTTGTGGTTCAGCGAACAAGCTCGGGGGTCATGGAGCAAGCAACTTGGCTACTCTAGGAGTTGGCTAGGAAGAACAACATCTCCACTCTTGTTTTCCAGCGTTGGTGCCACACTTATACTTTATATTTTAATGTTGTAGAATATGTTAAATCCTAGATCTGCAGTAGATCAATTTCTATATTAACTTACAGTTGTAATATGTGTTCTTAATAAAGTGAAATGGTCTATATCCAATATGCACAGTAATTTACTATATTCGACTGTATAATTTCTAATTGCATCGTTTTCCTAGATATGTATTTACTCTGCATATTGAAATTAAATTAGCAACTCGAATTACAATCAATAACAATTTATGTTTATAAGTATAGATCTGCATTTCCTTTCAATGTAAGCAAACAAAATTCATTTACTTAACATTCATCCAAATTCTCTATAAAAATTGAAAGTATCAAATTATAATGTCATTATTATATAGATCTGTAATGTTTAGCATAAATATATACATGACTCATTTAAATAATAATAATAGTATTATAATTTATAAGGAAACTAAGAGGTGAGTGCACAAAGTTGAGGGTCACTTTTGGTGCGTGAGATGCAATACAAAACTGAAAAAACAGACATCCATCAACTTGCATGGATATTTTGAGACACTTACACAATGAATCTTGTGATGAGTAAAAAACAAGAAATGTAGGAAATTGAATGGCCTTTCCAAATATATAATTTTTTTCTATTGAAAATGCTACTAACTATCTAAAGTTAGATATTTT
>LPNX011076821.1:184436-258017 GCA_001517045.1 Pseudotsuga menziesii
TTGCTCAAGATATTTACCAAGCTTGGGGAATTTCCCATTAAGGAGCACCATAGAGCATCTTTACCATTGTTTTTCTTGGAATTGAGGAGCTAGCTAAGGAAACATTCTTCCCAATCTTCCCCCTATCTTGAGTATCCAGACACAATTGAGAAAGAAACAAACCAAGCTTGGGTAGTTTCCCATTTAGGAGAGAGCAAAGGAAACCATATATATCATTGATCATTGTGGTCATGGGAAACTCACGCAATCGAGCAAGAAAATCAACAAGGAAGCGGATACCCAATGGAATCCTTGAAGAAATTAGAGAGAAGAAAAGAAATTACATGACTAATCGAAGACGCTCTATGGACACTCAACCAATTCTGGTTGTTGAGGATGCCATAGTTCTTCCTACCAATCCACATCAAGAAAGACAAAAGCATTCACTTGAGGGGCCTTGGGTCACCATATCAGTAGAAGAACGAGCACTACATGGCACTGATCAAGGAGTAAAACGTAGGTGCACATCAAGGCCACCTGAAACCTTTGCAGATTTAATTCAATGTGCGTATACAAGTGACGAAGTTAGAGAGACATTGAATGCCAAAGGTATGCTCAAAGAATACAATGTTGTTCAGACCACTCAAGATGATTTCCAATTGCCAGCGTTCGACCGCCAGGAAGACACAAAAGGACATGAAGCTCATGTTCAAGTGCCAGACCGACCGGGTGATATGGTACAGGGTGCAATTCCAACCTTTCTACCTCCATTAGCAACTTCACGCTGAAGAACTCCAAAACGTATACAAATCGATGAAATTCTCATTGGTTCGCTTGAAGGTACACTATCTAAACGGAGTATTGGATATCAATCTCAATAGATACTTGTCAACTATTATGATTCTAAATGTGATGGAGATAAATGTAGATTATTTATATCGTTGTTAAAATCTAGGTCTATGACTGTTGTTAGGAAAAACTTAAGGATAAAGATGATAAACAGTTCTGAACCAAGTTCTTATGTTGTCAGAAGTTTGGTAGATGCATTTAGTAATATTGGAAAGAAATATCATTCAAAGGATCGCAATGCATCTCGTCGTGTGTTGTCACAATCAATCATGAACAAAAGCACTAGGACCCATCGCCTTCTTAAGCATACATCCAAACTTGTAGGATTGGGTATCAAAGCACCCCGTAGGTATTGTTCTTGAATAGAACAACTTGAATTTGGTGAAACAGATGTCTGGTCCTTCATTGGTAGGTTTCCACGCTCCGATATGAAGCTCATTGATGCAGTAAAAGGATTGGTGCAAGAGTTTTGGCATGACAATAGTAGAACTTCATCCAACCAAAAAGATGTACTAAATTGAGAATGGGTTCAAGGGATCGTGAGCCCCACATTAAACATTTTATTGACATGACACAAACATAATTATATGAGAGATTTAGGCATGAACATAATGAACTTAACTTTTGGCCAAAGATTCTTCGAGAAATGAAAACCATGGTATGTTAAAATAAACACAATTCGTAACACATGTTGTTGTCGATATCACATTGAGGACTCTTATTATTATGAAACATATATACATATATTGCCTATTTTGCATAACACTCTTATGCAGGAATGCTCAAATACATTTCCATCAACATCATCTAGAGAGTTTATCCATATCATCTTGTGTATAAGGACAGAAGGTTGCAGATTTTATCAAAGGCATTGCGTAGATGGGACATGCCCAAGGTGTGGTGGAATGACATTTTTGGACAAATGCATACATGTCACTAATGAGCATGAACTTGGGAGACATGAAGTGAATTTGCATCCATTCAAATATGTCACGTATGATATCGGTGGAGGGAATGAAAGGAAAAAAATACAATTGGTTGCCTCTTAGGTTAGCAACAAGTTCTTGAATAGTATTGTTTCCTATTGATATCTATTGCTACTTCATATATGTAACAACCTATTTATCTGTACATCTTTATTGTTGATCTACCAGGTACTGGTATGCAACTTCATGGAGGAATTCTTTGAAAAGACACAACAGTATGTAAAGCATGTACATGTGGCTCGTTGGCAAGATGAGCAGTTTAGAGTATGTAGGGATACATTTCTGATTGGAACTATATTATCAGTGGTCAATTTTGTGGAAAACTACACTCTTCAACAACAAAATGATTTCACTCTTTCAACCACAAAATGAGATTCAGAGTCAATATTATCACTCAGATTAGGTCAGCATAATGGTCCATATCACCTATAGACATGGGGCATATAGTACTAAAGAGAACATGGTTATATTGAAGGAGTATCACTTTTACATAAGTGATGACAGGCACGTCATGACTTGGATTTTGCACAACACAGCTTTCAATTGTTCTACAAACACTTGGAGGATAGCAATATACATATGGAACAACATTGGATTTGGTCTGATGATTGTGAGGGGAAATTCAAAAATTCTCGTGTCTTTCAATGGTTGTGTATTCTCCACAAGAGGCACAAGGTGCCACATATTTGGAACTATTTTGAGACCGAACATAGAAAAGGGGAACATGATGGAGCAAGTTCATGCATCAAGATTGCATTACGTAAGCAATAGATGAAATTCACAACTATTTCTCTCATCCGAGATGCAAAGACCATTGTTGCATGGTGTTCTTGATGGGGCAGGGATCTAGAAGGAAAGAAGACCAATCATCTCAAAAAGAACATGTACATAGATAATTTTAGGAGGTGGTCGATGTAGATCGATCACACCTATATGAGTGCAATACCGTCCAAGGAACTCGTGCATTCTTTTCAGTTAGGACGTCAGACAATGCTATAGTTGAAATGTGGACAAGAAAACTCTCTTGTTTTTGTTATCCATGTAGCAGTGGTGAATGGGACAACTGTGAATCTACAGATTGGGTTGATAGCTGGGATCGTGTACCACTCCCCATTGGTTGACAAATAACATCAGAATTATCCCAATTGGAGGAGTCCCATTCGAGTATTTCACATGACTATGACCCCATTTTAGATCTCATACAACCAGGTGTTGGCTGGAAAAGCTATCCTAGGCCAACTTACAGAAAGACAACCCACACACTCGACTTAATGCAATATTGTATGTGTTTAAAGTAAATGTCCTTCACAAGATCAAGGCCTTGCTACCTGTATGATGTGCTCTCAAAATAGAGAGTCTCTCAAGGGTGTGTGTGTGTGTGTGTGTGTGTGTGTGTGTGTGACTTACTTAAATCAATCTTCTAATCAAAACAAAGAAATCTAACTAAATAACCAACTAATTCTGAGAGAAACTACCTTAAACTAAATGCAAGAAATTAACAGCTCCTAATTCTGCTCTATGATAATCTAAATGCAAATTACCTATCTTGTCCAAGAGCATGAGTTATTAATTTGACAAAAGGTTTTAAAGCATATAGATGATCAACAATTCTGGATTGGTAGAAAAGTCTCCAATAGCATAATTAAATATCAATTATACTACAATAAGATAACACTCTTATTGTACAATAATTGAAACAGAAAATCAAAACCAAATATCAATGATAGTAAATAGATACACAATCCTGAAACATATGAATATAATCATATACTAACTTGTAAATGAAACAAGGTCAACCTACAAGTTAGAAATTGATCAAAAATAGATTTATGAACAATTGAAATTATGAAGAAGCTCCTTGATCTCAACATAACAATAAACCATTTATATTTCAGGAAAGCATAATCATTCAAAATCCATTAAAAAATATTCCACATATAATAGCAAGATATATATATATATATGAAAGTAAAGGTAACAAAAGAGAATAATCAGTAACATAGTACAAATGTTTTAAAGACTTATCTACGGTCTTTAATATCCTACAACACTCAGTAATCCTCAGAAAAAGTTCCAAGAACACCAACACAACAGAATAAAGTATAATACTGTATAATATGAATTCTCCCCAAATGTCTCAGAAATCGAACCCTTTATCAATGTTTTGAACTTGTTTATATAGAGGACAAACTAACTTCTAATCAACTGACCACCCTATTTCTATGATACTACGTGGATTCCTATCTGAATATAGAGCAAAAGAAATGCCATGATTCTAGGTGTGTCGTTGAGTGACAACTAGGATGGAATAATGTGAAATAAAACAACTAACTTACTAGATAAAATCCAGTATCATTATTCCCCTGCATGAGGCATCATTATATCCGGCAATCCATCAACTGACGATGCTCAAAATTAGAAATGTAGAACCAGCAAAATAGTGAATAGTTGCATGTTCAGGGCATCTTCCAATGAGTAAGCTCCAGCTAATCAAATCCCAAAATTGTAGCACAACATCAACCTTCAGCTTGCATACTCCATGACACTTGGAATTTTCAAACAAAATCAGTTAGCAAAGTGAAAACATCAACATATAAAAATAAATAGGATGCCAAAAGAATTTTAATTTTGAAGGTATCCTTGTAAAATAAACGAAAGCACTTTGCACGCGAGACAGAATCTGAATATTATAGGACATTACTAACATGTATAAACTGATTTTTGTTTTAAGCCATCTGTATGCCTAACATAGTTTTAAATCATAAAACAAAATTGAACTTCATACAGCAAACAGAAATATCAAGTTTTAAGGGTTGATTCAATAGAAAGTTGAATCGACACATTTCATCTTGCTTAATCTAATATGGCCTTAAATCTAAGAGCTCTCGTATTGGAAATATTGTTTTGTTTGATCAATTTTTTGATTTTTTGACAGAATAATTTTAACCTGAGCTTTATATCTGAGCTTCTTTACCCTCAAGAGATTCCATTTATCAACCCAGGAAGTCAAATTAGCTTTCAGGCTTGCAATTTCTTCCATAGCGAATGCCCTAAAAACCTGAGCCTCTTTCAAATAAGTTTCCAAGGATGATATGACCTGAGCATAGGTAATTTGATCAGGTTGTTCTACTGCTCCTACATTTGGCTCCCCATTACCTCTCACCTTTGTACATGGCTTCTAGTCGATTTATTGATCTACATTAGGCCTAGGATTTCATTGTTGGATATCTTTAGCGTTAGTTTTAGAGGCAGATACATACTTCATATCAAAAGTGGTTGGATCAACTAGAGCTTCATTGCACAGAGACTCCGAAGAATCTCTCAATTTGATGATAGGGTATCCCCTACATTTAAATCTCTACTCATAAAGAGCACGGTCGTCATGCTACGAGTGGTTCAGTGAATTGCCCGATTACTCAGCACCCTACTAATTCCATCTTCGCCCATTTTATGACTAGCGTTTTTTTGTGAATATGGAAGGCCATCATTTGGACAGGGTGTTGTAATCACCAGTTTACTCATTTGAGGCCGAGAATAATCAACAGGTGTCTCAGGGTTTACCGCACACTTGACCTTAAGGTCACTGTCACTTAGGGTTCGATCGGGTTCAGATATCTCATTGTCTAGATAATTTTGGGAGTCAAATTATTCTAAATCAGGCCCACCTACTTATTTCTTGATACATCTTTGCCTGGCTTTGGACCTCCATCGGGGCCACTCATCATTTTTCCCAAACTCATTATGGGCGAGAAATGATTCCCAAGAATCTCCCAATTCTCCCAACCGATAAGAAACACGTATCTTAATAATCCCATGATGAAACAAGATTCATTCCTCCTCTGTCAACTGCAACATGATATCTCCTACCTACGCTTTCATACCATCAAATGACACTGCGAATGCCCTAGAAATTGCCAAATTAAAACCAGATAATTTCTGCAGAAACCCTAACCATCCTACCTTCACCACCAATTCACGGCACTCGGGAAAAGCATCTAAATATTCATCACCCATGAGCTCAAATCTTGAAACAAAGGCCATAATAGCAATTACACAAGTTTAATGGATTTTCAAAATTCAAACTGAGAAACACAGTCGATCTATCATGGGTTCATGCAGATTTACCAAAACTCCAAACATCTTCATTTTACTAGGGTACTGTGAACCTTCATGCGTAGTCATGGAACACAAGGTCATCATGCCTTTGAATTGACAAGTTAATGGAAATCGAAGAACACTTACCATGCAATAATGACCTTTAGAAAAATCAAACAGGTAACAACTATGCATGATACTTGCATGATTGCAGATCAACAGATGGCAGACAATTAGATTTTGCAGATACCAAACCCTCAATTTCCATGATAATACCAATATTGACTAACATGTTTTCATATCAATACGATGGCCTAGTAAAACCAATAGTATTTAATCTTTACTTCAAAGCATAAGTTAATGGTTACAATCACTTAATCTTTCATCATCTAATATAAATAATACCAATACTAATAAGAAAAGATACAATTGATTAAATTAAAATCATGGTTGATAATGCAATGATGAGGAAGAATTAGTAAGTGTAGCAAAAACCATACCCAACCTTCGAGAATCATTTTAGCCACTTATGATGGAATTTTAACACTGAGTTTACCTCAAGGTATCATTTAAAAATTTCATAATTCCATAAATTTTATCTGATCTTAAGATACAAAGTTCATAAATGAGGACAAGTGTATAACAATGGGGAACTTGTGATATCAATATGAAATAAAATTTTATCGCCATGATTATTATGATGATATAGATGTTTTGGAAGTGGAAGATCTCATTGGACCACACATATAAATTGAAAAACAAATGTCATATCATGTATCAGCTTACTAGGTTAATAGTCAAGACTATTGATGTAATAAATTTACTTGACCTTGAATTTGCATGAATGATCGATATTATAAAATTAGGAGTTGCTAACTTTCAGGATTATGAACTTTACAAATGATCAAGAAGAAATAAGAAACTAAAGCCAATAAATTCAATCCAGATGTAAGCTGATGCTAATCCCCCTAAATCAATCAATCATCAACTTCTATTGGGAGTACCTTTATAATCAAAGATTCTGAAAGAACTCCTAATATATTTATTGATGATTGTTGATTAAGGTTGTGATATATAATGTCATTTAGAAAACTGATGAAATGAAAAATTTGAAATTTTATTTTCAAATTGCTCCGAAGGGTGTTGCTTTCCAACAAATGGCGACATGCTGGGGCCGAACCAGTTATCTCTGTGAAAACAACGTCCATAATTCAGATAATCAAATATGATGTCTTTAAAGTATCAAACATTTTCTTAAGTGATTCAATTTCCAAACCAATCTAAACATATAACTAGACCTCAACCAATTCTTCAACAACGAGCCTATAGTTGTTATCTGGGTATTCCTAGTCCATTTCAACCTTAGGAAGGTATAGAGTAGAATAACTTGATTCCAATGTAAATCTATAAGATTGAAGACAGTTTAGCCAATACCAGTATAGATGTAGCTTCTCCAGAACATCAGCTGATTTTCTTCTCATTCAAGCAAAAGTAGCAGACATTATTCACTTTTAATTATCCATTTTTGTTTTTGTTTTTTTGTTTTTTGTTTTAAGTATAATTTAATATATATACAGATTATATACACGAATATAAATATGAAAAAAATTAATCATGAAAACTACCTTAGCTTGGTGACCAAATGATGATATCCTTATTCACCAATCCTACCAGAAACTAATCAGGCCAGCTCATGATGAGACTTCCTGCCTCTTAGTTTATTCGACTGAGAGTCGTTTTCTTGGCTTGGTGACCAAATTTTGACAACGTCATTCCAATAGAACCTATGATCATAAACAGACTGGATTGTGATGAGACCTTCTGTTTCCTGATTAACCTCTTTCATATTGACCCAAAAAAAACAATTTAAAGACTTTAGTTCAAGACTACTTCCCTGGCTAGGTGACCAGATGTATTTACAGAAATGAGTGAGAAAGCCACAGACTTCATAAGATAGCTTAAGGATGACTAGATATATTCAACTAATCTTCAAGCCTAGTAGACATCAACTGGAACCAGTAAATAAATTTCCTGAGATATTGGTTTATAGGAAGGAATATAGAGACAACAATGAAGGATTGCTAAAAGAAAAACTGTACAGGTCAAAAACTAAGATAGGTTTGAAACCAAATCAGTTGTGAGACATCAGATACTCCCAGCCAAAATTAGTGATTATGATCTGATATGTATTTCAGTCATTCCAGTTTGACATACTTTCACCATCAAGCTCGTCCTTAACACCATGTCAAATACTTCATGCCAAATTTTATGAGAAAATATGGAAGATGTGTCTGATGAAGCAAATATTTACAGAGATAACCATGCGGATTTATGTACAATGAATGATCTTGAAGAAAACGAATTAGTTTGTATGATCCATCATCTAAAATTTCAAGTAAGTAAACATGATGATAGAATGAAAGATAATTAGCGAGTACAAGATCATTAGATTCAACAGATCTAGAAATCAAAATGAAACGATAAATATGTATAGAAATATACACAACGAAAATATACAATGAGAATGATTTAATGATGTGGGATTACTGAAAATACCTCTTAAGGATATTCCCATTTGCAGGGAGGGTATGGAGCTATCCTTGAAAAGTATGCAAATGGAAAGTACTAGGACCAAGTTTTTCTGCTATCGCGTATGGACCTAACCAGAGACTTTGGAATTTCATATGTTCCCCTTTTTCCTCATGTGCTTTGTCCCATTTCAATACTAGATCGCCTACCTGTAATTACCTATTCGAAGATGAGCCATGATCAAACCATGATTTAACAATTTGATGATGCTTTGTGAAATGTCGTTTAGCATTCTCTCTCTTTTCTTCCAATTTGAACATCATATTGATTCTTTATTCAATGGCTGAACACTCTGTCTCTTGTACAGATTGTACGAGCTGTAATGAAGGAAAAAACAGATTTGGAGGAAGAATAGCCTTCGTGCTATATACCCAAAAAAAAGGAGAGTTACCAATAGATGATTCATTAGAGGAAATTTCAACTCAAAATGAGCCTTCTGAAATGAACTAATAAAATAATAGTTAAAATAATAAAATAATATTTATTAATTTTGGAGGAAGAAAAGAAAAAAACTACTTTTATGTTTGTATTTTTGACATATCTCCCTGTGTTTTTACTCAAATTTCGATCAAGAGAGCTTGTTGGATGTGGAACTAAATTCCGCATCCAACGAGTACCCACTCGGCATACTTTTGACGGACCCCTCTACCCCAAAAACAAGAAATACCTGAAAAAATGGAATGATGACATCATCATTCCATTTTTTCAGGTATTTCTTGTTTTTGGGGTAGCGGGGTCCGTCAAAAGTATGACGAGTGGGTACTCGTTGGATGCGGAATTTAGTTCCACATCCAACGAGCTCTCCCAATCGAAATTTGAGTAAAAGCACGGGGAGATATGTCAAAAATGCAAACAAAAAAAGTAGTTTTTTTTATGATACCTATCCCCAAATTTATATTAAAAAAGTGTTTAAGACCTGTACGGTATTTTAAATTTAAAGCAATTTCATTGGCTAACACATGATGAAATGGAATTTGAATAAAAGTTAAAAGGCCCATTTTGAGTTGAAATTTCCTCTAATGTTTAGGTAACCCTGTCATCCCACAGAGCTTGGTATAGAATAGTGTGCAAGTTTCTATGATGTTCAGCTATGGATCTCTTCAGAATTTTCAGCAAGTTCTTATTCGTTGATTCAACAAGGCCATTTCCTTGTGGATGATAGCTTGCCAAATATCTGATTCTGATTCCCTTTTCTAATGCAAATTCAGTTAATTCTCCAGAAGAGAAATAAGTTGCGTTATAAAAAACGAGAGATTCTGGAACCCCAAATCTCGTAATTATGTAAGTTTTCAGAAAATGCAATACCTGATTTGTATTAACCACTCGCAATGATTCTACTTCAGACCATCGAGTAAAGTAATCAGTGGCAGTTATGATGCACTTATGATGAAGAGAGGAGGAGGGATTTATTGGTCCCATGATATCAATTCCCCGCTACTGGAAAGACCTATCCACCACCACAGGATGTAAAGGAAATGCTGGTTTTTTTACTTTTCTAGATGCAGTCTGACAATATTGACACCTTCTTATGAAAGAATGGGCATCTTTAAATAAGGTTGGCCAAAAATAACCTGCCCTTAAAAATTTATGCACGGTAGTATCACCACCGAAGTGGCCAGCAACAGGCCCGTCATGTAGCTGTTTTAAGATTGAATCAGATTCCTCTTTTTCTAAATAGCGTGTTAGAATAATCAACCCATAGTTAGCTACCTTAGACATTAATTAATCCATTTTTGTCTTATTTTCGTAGTTTCCAATATTCCACTCTATGCAAGTTGTCTTCCACATGTCCTAGAAATCAAACTTGCTAAAACTGAGTCATGGAGCACTTGGGAAACCTCTTGAAAACCATATTTAACATGTCTACTTTATTCCAGATCCTCCCTAGCGCATATCTGCGTTTTCTGCTAAGTTGCCTGCTTTATTGAGATTTATGGCAAAAGGGAAAGTAAGACTAGGTGTAGTTGACTAGTTTTTTTCCCTCATCATCCTCCATCATTTTCTCCTAATAAAAGAATGTATGAGTTGTCTTTCCATCCCTTATTAGCTTGCCTACTTGACTTTTCCAATTCATGATCGTCTAAGTGGATTTGGAAACTACTTTATGCACCTATCGGGGATTTGACTAGATTTAGTAAACCTGATTTTTGACTATTTCGAATGGCATCCTTATGCATTCAAATCTCTCATGTAATTATATATTGTAGTAGCCTATGACTTCACAAGGTTGGTTATTGTACACTTATTCAATACAGATTAGTGTTATGCTCCAATTTCAGTCTCCTTTGTTGGTAATTTTGCATGTTTGATTAGCAATTTTGTGAGTGTAATTGTTCTATCACTTCGGTTCAATTTCTACATGGTATCAGAGCCTTTGTAGATCTATTTTTATCCTTCCATATTTCTATTGCAGGTTCGACATCATGACTGGGAGCATATTCTGTTGACTGAAGGGCACAATTTCTAAGCTATGGATCAATCTCAGAAGATCATCTTGACTCCATTTAATTTCTTTGAATGGAAAGCAAAAATGGAGATACTGTTGAGAGAAAAAGGTCTCTACAGGGTGACTATGGAAACTGAGGTAGAGCCCAATGTAGCCACAGAGAAAATTAAATGGCACAACTGGAGGGATGAGGCCTATGGTATTTTGTGTCTGAGCATATCAAGGGACCTCCTCTTCCATCTTGATGGATTAACATCACCTAAGGAAGTATGGGAGAAGCTTGTAGATCTTTTTGGTAAGATAGATGAGATGAGAGGACATCAAATAAAGAATCAATTGATCTCTTTGAGTCCCAACAGCTTTGAATCCTTGCAACTCTACTTTTCCAAGTTTAAAGCTCTTGTTTTGTAGCTAAAACAGTGTGGAATTGAAAAGAAGGAAGAGAAACTAGTTTTTGCCATACTCTCGAAGCTTGGCCCTGATTATTCAGTGTTTGTTTCATCTTTCCATGCCACCAATTTGACAACTCAATCCTAGAAGATGCCTAATCTTGCAGAGTTCATGGAATCCCTCACAAAAGAACAAGATAAATTGGCGATGATGGGCACCATCAAACCTTCCAAAGACCAAGCTTTGGTTTCTGGAGAGTCGATAGAGGATTCAAAAGGAAAGAATAAATATAAGAAGCCACCTAAGCAAAAGAGAGACAAGAACAAGTCTCAAGAGGAGCCCCAAGGCTCCAAGAAGAACTTCCAGAAGAAGAAGAACAAAGGAGAAATGAGCAAGTGCACATACTGCAGTAAGGGCTATCATCCTGAAAGCTCCTACATAAAGAAGCAAATTGACATGTTGACCCAACTCCTGGAGAAGAATAACATCTCCCTTCCTGATTGCTCAAAGAATAGGGAAGGAGGATCAAATTTAGAGGACAGAGAGAGAGTACATGCTTTGGTTGCTGTCACATCAAGCTCACCTAGCTTCATCATAGGCTCTGGAGCTTCAAGAGATATGGTTTCAACCAAGGAGGCATTCTCCTCTCTTGACATATCGAAAGGTCCACCAATAATGCTAGGAGATGACTCTCTCATTGATAGTTTGGGGAAAGGAAGGATTGATCTTGACCATGGTAAGTTTAGTAATGTATTGTGTGTTCCAGGTCTTGCCTCTAACCTCTTGTCAGTGTATCAGATGAATCACACAAGGTATCCAAAGAAGTTCATCTTCTCCCCTGATGATGTTGAGATCACAGATATTTCTAATGGTAAAGTCATTGCAAAAGGAGTTGTATATCACACTTCGAAGGTATACATGTTTTCACATTTTCTACCCTACTCAAACCCCTCTGCTCTTCTGATTCATGCTAATGAAGAAAGCAAGATTTGGCATGAAATATTTGGCCATATTAACTATAAGTATATTTCTGATCTAAGTGAAAAAGAAATGGTCATGGGGTTACCAAATATTATTTTTTCCAAGGGAGTCTGTCCGGGTTGTATCCTATGAAAACACCCATAGCATAAATTTGAGAGAGTTAGTCATGAGAGAACCTCTACACCTCTTGATTTGATCCACAGTGATGTTGCTGGTCCATTTCCTCATATTTCAATGAGTCAAGAAAAATATGCATTGACCTTCATAGATTAATTTTCTAGGTATTGTTGGGTTTACTTCCTAAAGTATAAGTCTAAATTTTTTGACCTCTTCAAAGTATTTAAGGCCTTGGTTGAAAACCAGTATGGAAGGAGACTCAAGATCCTCAAATATGACAATGGTGGTGAGTATTTCAAGTCTGAGTTCATTCAATATTGTAAATATGTAGGTTTTCATATGCAGCATTCAATCTCTTACACACCACAACAAAATGGTGTTGCTGAGAGAAAGAACAGATCACTGAAGGAGATGGCAACCTGTATGATGAAGGCTAAGACTTTGCCACCAAAGTTTTGGGCTGAGGCTATAAACTGTGCATCCAATATCCAAAATGGGTTTCCTCATAAACAACTTTATGGTATGACTCCTTTCGAATCTTGGAGTGGGCACAAGCCAGATGTGACCCATTTCAGGATTTTTGGCTCAAAGGCTTGGGCTAGAATTCCAACTAAAAAGAGAAAGGATTTGCATCTCCAAAGCCAAGAATGCATATTTGTTGGGTATTTTGAAGATTCAAAAGGGTACAAGCTGATCAACTTGAGAACAAGCAAATCCTTTATTGAAAGGAGTGATCAGTTCCAAGAAGAGCTTTTAGCAGTAGTTGAAGTTGGAGAGTCTTCTTCACCACCAGAACCACTAAATGTAAGTGAAGAGACAAATGAGTTTGATGATTCTGATATGTATGATAATTATTATTTAATTACAGATCCTGGCAGTCCTACAAGACTAAAATGGGCAGCAAATACCATTCATGCAGCTGGGGAACTAGCTGGAAATCCTAGTGATCCTAGGAGGACTAGATCTCAGTTTGAGAGTGCCCTGTGTATGAAAGACCCTTTGTCTACAAAGAAGTTCTATATTATGGTTGAATTAGACCCATAGAAATATGAATATGTAGCTAATGATCCAAGATGGAAAACATCCATGAAAGAAGAATTCAGCTCACTCCAGAAGAACAACACTTGGGAACTAGTTGATCTTCCCCCAGGGAGGAAGCTAGTTCATTGTAAGTGGGTTTTCAAAACTAAGTTTGCTGCTGATGGTTCACCTTTGAAATACAAGGGAATATTGGTATCCAAGGGATACTCATAGGTACATGGTATTGACTACAATGAAACCTTTGCACCAGTGGCAAAGATGGACTCCATAAGGCTAGCCTTAACCATTACAGCTTCGAAGCAGTGGGAGGTACATCACATGGTTGTGAAGTGTGATTTCCTAAATAGAGATCTTGCTGAAGAGATTTACATGTATCAAAATCAAGGGTTTGTGTCTAATCCATATTTTGTGTGCAGGTTAAAAAAATCATTGTATGGGCTCAAGGAAGCCCCCAGGGCTTGGTATGCCAAGATTGATGGATTTCTGTTGTCATTGAGTTTTTTTCGATGCAAGTCTAATTCTAATGTTTATTTGAAGCTGATTCATGGTTCTTTGATGATTATTTTCTTATATGTGGATGACCTTCTTATTAGAGGAAGTTCAAATAAAGAGATTGCCTCCTTGAAGGATGCAATGAACCATGCATTTTCTATGACTGATTTGGGGTTGTTGAGACAATTCTTGGGTCTCGAAATTTCTCAATCCCAACATGGAATAAAAGTACATCAGTCCAAGTATGCTTTATATTTTTTGAACAAGTTCAACATGAAATATTGCAAGCCAAGCAAGACTCCCTTCCTTTCAGGAGTTAAGCTTGAATAAGCAGGTTCTTCTCCTATGGTAAATAATACACTGTATAGGCAGTTGATTGGGTGTTTGCTTTACCTTACACACACTTGACCTGATATTTATTATACAGTAAGTGTGGCCTCAAGATACATGGGTCAGCCTCATGAGATCCATTGGAGAGCAGCCAAAAGGATCCTTAACTTTGTTCAGGGAACAAGAACTCATGGGATCTTCTACAAAGCTAAATATGATCTTCGTTTGATTGGGTTTACTGACAGTGATTGGGAAGGTGATAACACAGATCGAAAGTAAACATTAGGATATGTGTTCATGCTTTCTAAAGGCCCAATCAGCTGGTCAAGCAAGAAACATAGTTCCATAGCACTCTCATCTACATAAGTAGAGTACAGAGGAGTTGTAAATGCAGCAACTCACTGTTTATGGTTGCAGGGGATACTTGGTGAGTGTGGCTTTGAATCAAAGTTTTCAACTATTATCTATTGTGATAATCAGAGTACCATTAAAATCTACAATGATCCAGTTCAGAGATAGAGAACCAAACACATTGAGATCCATATGCACTACATCAGACAGCTTGTGCATGATGGCACCATTCACCTACTCTTCTGTGCATATTCAAAACAAGTAGAAGACATCTTCACCAAATTTTTTTGTGAGAAGACATTCAGCAATATCAAATCACTATTGGGGATTGATGATCATGCTGTGAAGCATGATTGATGACAATATTTTTAAATTTTGTTTTACTGTCCATGTTTAAGGGAGGATTTTCCCACTCGGCTTTTGTCTCTTTCCTTGGTTAAATGGAAATGCAGTATGTAAAGGGTGACTAAGCCTTGTTGCTAGGCCCTATAGTTTTCTGATATTTACTCATAAATTCAAGCTTAAGGGGGGGTGTTATAATAATCAACCCATAGTTAGCTACCTTAGACATTAATTAATCCATTTTTGTCTTATTTTCCTAGTTTCCAATATTCCACTCCATGCAAGTTGTCTTTGACATGTCCTAGAAGTCAAACTTGCTAAAAACGAGTCAAGGAGTGCTTGGAAAACCTCTTGGAAACCATATTTAGCATGTCTACTTTATTCCAGATCCTCCCTAGAGCATATCTTCTTTTTCTGCTAAGTTTCCTGCTTTATTGAGATTTATGGCAAAAGGGAAAGTAAGACTAGGTGTAGTTGACTAGTTTTTTTCCCTCATCATCCTCCATCCTTTTCTCTTAATAAAATCATGTATGAGTTGTCTTTACATCCCTTATTAGCTCACCTACTTGAATTTTCCAATTCACGAGCATCTAAGTGGATTTGGAAACTTCTTTATGCACCTATGGGGGATTTGACTAGATTTAGTAAGCCTGCTTTTTGACTATTTCGAATGGCTTCCTTATGCATTCAAATCTCTCATGAAATTATATATTACAGAAGTGTATGACTTCACAAGGTTGGCTATTGTACACATATTCAATACATATTAGTGTTATGCTCCAATTTCAGTCTCCTTTGTTGGTAATTTTGCATGTTTGATTAGCAATTTTGTGAGTGTAATTGTTCTATCACTTGGGTTCAATTTCCACATAGCGAAGCAAAAATTCATCTACATTTTTCCTAAAAAGTACATTATTTACCAACTTGTAGGGTGCTGATTTTAATCTTACATTTCTCTTCTTCTTTGTCTCCAAATGTTCTGGAGCACTGCCAGTTTCAAGATAAGTTCGAATACCAATATACCATGAACAGGATGGATCTGGGATAAAACAGACTTTCTTTTGTAGAAATGAATCACCTAAAGACATGTCATTTTGGTCAATAAGAATATGTGCCGATTCAGCTACCAATTTGCACAACCCCAACCCACGTACAACTTTAGAGGGTTTAATCTCTAGGTCATACTCCTACAGAGCATCCATCCAATGTGCTCTTTTTTCTCCAAGATATTTATGAACTAACAAATTTATCATAGCAGAGAATGGAACAATTACCTTGGTTTTTGATTTTAGGAGGTAGGGATGAAAATTTTTTACTGCCTGAAACACAACAAAAACCTGTTTATCCACTTCATGGTAGTTCAACTCAGCTCCTTTTAAATTCAAGCTCATGAAAGAGTTGGGTACTTCATCCTCTTACTGGTTCTTCTGAGTAAGAACAACTGTGTAAGATATGTCAGAAGCGAAAGTATAGAGAATAAAGTCTTTCCTAAAGTTGGGGCTTACGAGTGTGGGTGCCTCAGCTATGGCTTCTCTATTTCTGATAAATGACTCTCTCTCTCTTTATCTCCCCACAAAAAAATGCTATCTTTCTTTATCATATTCTACAGTGGGAACACAATTTCAGAAAAAATGGGAACAAACCTCCTCATGAAATTTATCTTTCCCTCCTCATGAAATTTATCTTTCCCATAAAGGATTGCATGTCTCTCTTAGTAGAAGGGAAAGGAATATTAGAGATAGCTTCAGTTCTTTTGGGGTCAATCATGATCCCTTCCTTTGACACTACAAATCCTAGCGAAATTCCCTCTATTACTACAAATATTGTCTTTTTAGGATTAAGAGAAATACTGAACTTTCTGCAACGTTCAAGCACTTTACACAAGTGTGAAATGTGATCAGATCTATTTTTGGAAAACATATTAACGTCATCTAAATAGACAACGATAGAGTGATTGATCAGACCTTTGAAAGAAACATCCATTTCCCTTTGGAATGTAGCCCCAGCGTTTATCAATTCGAAAGGCATCTTCCTGTAAGCATAGGTTCCCCAAGGGGTCCTAAAAGTAGTTGTCAGCTGGTCTACAGGAGAAATTAGAACCTGATTGTACCCAAAAAAACCATCTAATAAAGATAGCATTTGAGCACCTGATACCTTCTAGAGGATATATTCCATAGGAGGAATGGGATAGTTGTCCTTTTCCGATGATCGGTTTAAGTTTCGGAAATCTACAAATAACCTAATATATCCATTTTTATTCTTAATAGGAATAAGATTTGCCACCCACTGTGTATGGCGTACAGGAAATATAATACGAGCGGCAAGCAATTTATTCAATTCTTTCTTTACCCCTAGTTCTAAGGTAGGGTGCATTTTCCTTAGTTTCTGTTGGAATGGTTTCGACTGGGGTTTCATAGGGATTACGTGTTGTATGATATGTGGATCGAAAGTCTTTAGATCATTGTATGACCATGCAGATATATCCTTGAATTCACTAAACAGTTTCAGAAAGGCTGATTTTTCATTCTGGGTACAGTCTGATCCTAAATTGATATTTTGAGGATTTGCTTCCATGCCGAAGTTTATGGCTTCATAACGCATGTTAAAACTATTCGTTTTGCAATTAGGCACTCCTTTAAACTTATCATGTAGGTCATAAAATTTTTCAAGTCTAAGAACCGACATAGGGATCGAATTTACTAGATCAAAATATTGGTCAACAGGATGAGGTGGATGGATTATTGAGAAATTGTGCAGATCTTCATCATGTGTGATCTCATTAATTGTTGTTTCTTTAAAAGCATCTTCTCCCATTAAGAAGTCAATAATATGTAAATTATCATTAAAAACATGCAAGTTAGTGATGTTATCGGGGATTGACGGTCTAAATAATAGTTCAACAAAATAAAAATTGGGAGAAAAATTTTCTAAGGGAATGAGCCGTGAGGCTACATTCGCCAAGAGGTTAGCTTCCTAATTCTGAAAAACAAGGAATAGACTCGATATTAAAGGCATGAAATGCTGAAATTAGGTTCCATACCTCCTTTTGATAACTTTGCAAATGATTAGATAAAAAAGGAATGGAATTGTAGACTTATCGAACAATGATTTTAGAATCACCGAATTCAACTAGAACCATACCATTTAAGTCCAATGCCTTCTTGAGTCCCTGGACGAGGGCCTCATATCCTGCTGTGTTATTTGTGTAGAGAAATTCAAGCCTACAAGATAGCATATGTTTGTTTCCTGCAAGATCTAGGAGCATGCAACCCACTCCTACACCTTCCTTAGATCGAGAACCATCTAAGTAAAAATGCCAATGTTATCAACAAGACTAACTACATCATTTACATTATTCACAAAGTTAATCAAACTTGGAGATGCTTCCTGAAAATCACAATGTAAAATTTCTGATTTATTTACAAAATCAGTAAATACAGATTTAAGTGTAGGGAAACTCCTCAAATATGAATCATACCCATAGTTACCTAAAATAGAATCCCTTAACATGACCAGTTCATTGGGGGAGTTTATCTCAATCACTGTGTTTTTCATGTACCTTTCTCTGTCAATCCTAATCTGATTCGGTCACCTATTTTTAGGTAACCATAACTGTGACCAGTTGGTTGAAAAAAAGCCTTTTAAAGCTTGAGACCAGTTGTGACTTAAGAACAACCCATAAACATCAGGTATGTCTGCCACCACTACATCAATGACCTAGAAGAACTGTGGATTAGTGGCCATTTTGATCATTACTCCTTTCAATTCTCCTACAATTTTCACCTTAGATCGGTCCAGTTGGATGATTTGAATTTCACAAGGTGTGGGATTAGCATTCGGTTTCTTGCAAACCGAATAAGGCACAACATTTGATGAAGATCCGGAATCGATCATACAATTATGGACATTTCGATTGAAGATTTCGAACGTTAGTAAGAAGGGGGGAGTTGTAGATATGGAGTTCTTACCTATCAGTGTATCCTTATCAGTGGATGTTTTGAGATTGTCATTAAAACAACTACTTCTTTACTGGTTGAAGGATCGAGGTTATTTACTATAGGTACAGAGGGCTGATTTCTTCTAGAATTGGTATTTGATGAAGTTGTTGAATTTGAGAGTATTGAACCTCTAGGAATAGGGTAAATTTTTAATAAATCAAACATGCTAATGTTTTCCCTTTGTTTCTTGAGATTTTCAATGATGTCATACTGGAGATCCATACCTTGAGTTACAGGATGCTGATTCGTAGGTTGAGGACTGCTCCTAGGTGTGGGTGATGGTTGAGAATTTACAAGCCATTTACTCCTTGTATTATGGGTGTGTTGGTTGACAAAGACAAAATGATCATTACACTCTTCGTCTTTGACTGAGCTATCCTAGAAATGGCAATTGAACAGGAGAGGATCCTTAGGAGTTTCTTCTTTGGTTTTAGGATGCTCATGTTCATGATCCTCTTCCAACTCTTGATCGGGTGAAGTTTCAAGTAAGGCATTGACATCCCTAATAGTGTTAAAAGCTTCCTCATTGGTTGAAATGTAGGGCAGAGTATTTTGCCTTGCATTTGGTGATGTATATGGTCGATATGGGGTTTTAAAATTTCCTCTATTTGAAGTACCTTCCCCATTATTTCGTTTTAATATCACCACTTCATTTGTAAGAGACCTGACTGCTTGTTGTAATTTTTTGACATTGAAAGTAGAAGTATCTCTTTTATCTATGTTAGATATCACTGTGGTTTCATTTCTTTTATGAAAAGGAATATCAGTTTTGCCATTATTTTCTGGTTCAAATGTCATCAAATTCTTTTCGACCTTTATTGCTTCTTTGAAGGTTTCAACCAACGTGATCTTAGCATCTTGTTTCACAAACATACCAAAGGATTTAGGTAAAGCTGAAGCATAATTCTCAATTATAATATCCTCTGGAGGTTGAGAAGATACTGGTATTCTATTCAGGAGAGTAAGGAAACGCTGGTTGAAATATTTTCTTCGTTCCTTTTTTTCCATCTTGATTCTAGCCAATTCTAGTGCTAACATAGCAGGAGTTTTATCTTCACCAAAATTTTTTAAGAATGCCTGACTAAAATCACCCCAACTAGTTATAGATCTTTGGATTAGGGAAAAATACCAAACTGCAGCTTTTCCTTCGAAAGTTAAAGGGAATAGTCGACATACCACATCCTCACACTGAACATTCATAGTCTGAACAACCAACATGAATTTTTCAATGTCATTTTCGACAAGCCCCTTATCATTTGGGTCAAACTTAGGCAGTAGTTTATCAGGATGTTTAGGTAGACTATGCTGCAGTCCAGGTAAAATAATAGCACCACATTGTAACCATGGTCTATCACCATTAGGGTTACCTTGGTCACAATCACCCATGTCTTGATCAGATTCTGAATCTCACGAGGACTCATTGTTATGATCACAGGGGCTGTCAGGCGGTGATTCAGGAGGTGAAGGGGGTTGGCCAAATCCACCTACAGATAACATTTTTCACGAGGTGTTAGGGTTAGCTATTCCTCTCAAAAGGCCACTAAGGTGATAATCAGGAGATCCTCTCAATGGTTCAAGAGGTTCTTCACCAATTGCATCGACAGCTGACTCGGTCACTTCCAAGGTTTGAAAATGAACTTTTCTTGGTAAACCGAAATTGTTCGAAGGAATCCCTATTTGGCGAGAACAGGCTCTAGTTAAAATCCTTTGTGATTCCTCTAAGGTTTTATTTATCTCTTCCAGGGAAACACGGTGACTTCACTTAGTGAACATCTCACATAGCACGTGCGATCGTGGGATATTAAAGAATACCCTTAATTTCCAGATATTTGACCCAAAATCTTTTTGTTGAAACCCATTCCCAATACTTAAAACCTCCTCCCTACCCATTTTTATACCTCAATCCTTATAAACCACCCTACCCACCCCCACCTTAAACCCCTCATTCCCCCAATACCTGCAATATATTGGTTCACTTTTTAATAATTTTAAAACCCAAAATATGAACTAACGTAATAGGATATTGGTCAACAAGTGAAGCCCCCATGTGGGGAAACTGGTGAGACAGTGGGGTCTCTTTTGATAATGGTCCTAACCATATCCAAAAAGGCTGTAGTTACAGATTCAGGTTGTGATGTAGAGACCAAGGTAGACAATGTTCTAAAACTTGAAAGAGGGGAAGTACGTTAATTGCTGGTAGGAGCATTCTGTGATCGATTAGCAATTAAGCTTTAATCTCATGCCCTCCTTCTAGCACCATTTGTTGGCCAGAAAAACTATCCTATCCCAACTTACAGAAAGACAGCCCACACACTCAACTTAATGCAATCTTGTATGTGTTTAAACTAACTGTCCTTCACAGGATCAAGGCCTTGCTTCCTGTATGATGTCCTATCAGAATAGAGAGTCTCCCAAGGGTGTGTGTGTGTGATATTTACTTAAATAAATCTTCTAATCAAAACAAATAAATCTCACTAAATAACGAACTAATTCTGAGAGAAACTACCTTAAACTAAATGCAAGAAATTAACAGCTCCTAATTCTGCTCTATGATAATCTAAATGCAAATTACCTATCTTGGCCAAGAGCATGAGATATTAATTTGACAAAAGGTTTTAAAGCATAAAGATGATCAACAATTCTGGATTGGTAGAAAAGTCTCCAATAATAGAATTAAATCTCAATTATCCTACAATAAGATAACACTCTTATTGTATAATAATTGAAACAGAAAATTAAAACTAGATATCAATGATAGTAAATAGATACACAATCCTGAAACATATGAATATAATCATAACTAACTTGTAAATGAAACAAGGTCAACCTGGAAGTTAGAAATTTATCAAAAATAGATTTATGAACAATTGAAATTATGAAGAAGTTCATTCATCTCAACATAAAAATAAACGATTTATATTTCACGCAAGCATAATCATTCGAAATCCATTAAAAGACTTAGCTAGGGTCTTTAATATCCTGCAACACTCAGTAAAGGTAAGAAAAGAGAATAATCAGTAACACAGTACAGATGTTTTAAAGACTTAACTAGGGTCTTTAATATCTTGCAACACTCAGTAACCCTCAAAAAAATTCCAAGAACACCAACACAACATAATAAAGTATAATACTGTATAATATGAATTCTCCCCAAATGTCTCAGAAATCGAACCCTTTATCAATGTTTGGAACTTGTTTATATAGAGGACAAACCAACTTCTAATCAACTGACCATCCTATTTCTAGGATACTACGTGGATTCCTATCTGAATATAGAGTAAAATAAATTCCATGATTCTAGGTGTGTCGTTGAGTGACAACTAGGATGGAATAATGTGAAAGAAAATAACTAACTTACTGGATAAAATCCAATATCATTATTCCCCTGCATGAGGCATCATTATATCCGACAATCCATCAACTGACGATGCTCAAAATTAGAAATGTATAACTAGCAAAATAGTGAATAGTTTCATGTTCAAGGCATCTTCCAATGAGTAAGCTCTAGCTAATAAAATCCTAAAATTGTAGCACAACATTAAACCTCAGCTTGCATACTCCATGACACCTGGAATTTTCAAACAAAATCAGTTAGCAAAGTGAAAACATCAACATATAAAAATAAATAGGATCCGTGCAGAATTTTAATTCTGCAGGTATCCTTATAAAATAAACGAAATCACTTTGCATGCAAGATAGAATTTGAATATTATAGGACATTACTAACCTGTAGAAGCTGATTTTTTTTTAAAACCATCTATATGTCTGAAAAAGTTTTAAATCATAAAAAAATTGAACTTCATACAACAAACAAAAATATCAAGTTTTAAGGACTGATTCAATAGAAATTTGAAACGTCACATTTCATCTTGCTTCATCTAATTTGGCCTTAAATCTAACAGCTCTCGTATTGGCAATTTGTTTTGTTTGATCAATTTTTGATTTTTTGACAGAATACTTTTAACTCGAGCTTTATATCTAAGCTTCTTTACCCTGAAGAGATTCCATTTATCAAGCCAAGGAGTCAAATCAGCTTTCAGGCTTGCAATTTATTCCATAGTGAATGCCCTAATAACCTAAGCCTCTTTCAAATCAGTTTCCAAGGATGATATGACTTGAGCATAGGTAATTTGATCAGGTTGTTCTACTACTCCTACATTTGGCTCCCCATTACCTCTCACCTTTGTACATGGCTTCTGGTCTATTTCTTGATCTACATTAGGCCCAGGATTTAATTCTTGGACATCCTCAACCTTAGTTTCAAAGGCATATACGTACTTCAAATCAAGAATGGTTGGACCAACTGGAGCTTCATTGGGTTGAGACTCTAAAGAATCGCTCAATTTGATGATAGGGGAATCCCCTACATTTAAATCTCTACTCGCAAATAGCGTGACCGTCATGCTATGAGTGGTTCAATAAATTTCCCAATTACTCAACACCCTACTAATTTCATCTTCGACCAGTTTACGACTGATGTTTTTCTGTGAATATGGAAGGCCATCATTTGGACTGGGTGCTGTAATCACCAGTTTACTTGTTTGAGGCTGAGAATCATCAACAGGTGCTTCAAGGTTTACCTCAGACTCGACCTTAGGGTCACTGTGACTTAGGGTTCTGCCGGGTTCAGATATCTCATTGCCTATATCACTTTAGGAGTCAAATTATTCTAACTCAGGCCCACCTACTTCTTTCTTTATACGCCTTCGCCTGGTTTTGGACCTTCGTCAGGGCCACTCATAATTTTCCCCAAACTCATTACGGGAAAGAAATGATTTCCAAGAATCTCCCAATTCTCCCAGCCAGTAGGAAACAAGCATCTTAATAATCCTATAATGAAACAGGCTCCATTCCTTATCCTCCACATTACTCTGATAAGCACAAGACATATTATGCAAACTACTTAAAAATTAATATGGGATATTCATAGGATGCCCTTTGAAAATAAGTAATAGTTGAAGATGATAGAACTGGGTTTGGGAAATTCAACCTTCATAGGTGACATACCTGATAATAAGTTCGAGCAGAGAATGCCATTTCTTCTTCAGTAGCTGAGAAGGGAAGCCAAACTCATATTTCATTTGCTGGTTAGCTGAAGTCAAGAACTCCTTCCAATCAAAATTCTTCACATGTTTTCCCTTATACCAACGTTCTCCTACCTGTGGAAAATCTATAGTCCGAGAGAGGAACTCCTCTGTCAACTGCAACACGATATCTCCTACATGCGCTTTCATACCATCAAATGACACTGCGAATGCCCTAGAAATTGCCAAATTAAAACCAGAGAATTTCTGCAGAAACCCCAACCATCCTACCTTCACCACCAATTCACGACACTCGGGAGCAGCGTCTAAATATTCATCACCCATGAGCTCAAATCTTGAAACAGGGGTCATAATAGAATTTACACAAGTTTCGTGGATTTTCAAAACCCGAACTGAGAAACACAATCGATATATCATGGGTTCATGAAGATTTACCAAAACTCCAAACATCTTCATTTCACCAGGGTACTGTGAAGCTTCATGCGCAGTCATGGAACGTAGGTTCATCGTGCCTTGGAATTGAAAAGTTAATGGAAATCGCAGAACACTTACCATGAAATAATGACCTTTAGAAAAATCAAGTGGCGGATAACAGTTATGCATGATACTTGCATGATTGCAGATCAACAGATGGCAAACAATTGGATTATGCAAATACCAAACCCTCAATTTCCATGATAATACCAATATTGACTAACACGTTTTCATATCAATACGATGGCCTAGTAAAACCAATAGTCTTTAATCTTTACTTCAAATCATATGTTAATGGTTACAATCACATAATCTTTCCTCATTGAATATAAATAATACCAAGACTAATAAGAAAAGATACAATTGATTAAATTAAAATCATGGTTGATATTGCAATGATGAGGAACAATTAGTAAATGTATCCAAAACCATACCCAACCTTCGAGAATCATTTTAGCCACTTATGACGGAATTTTAAGACTTACTTTACCTCAAGGTATCATTTAAAAATTTTATAATCCCATAAATCTTATCTCATCTTAAGATACAAAGTTCATAAATGAGGACAAGTGTATAATAATGGGGAACTTGTGATATGAATATGAAATAAACTTTTATCCCCATTATTATTATGATGGGATAGATGTTCTGGAAGTGGAAGAGCTCATTAGACAACACATATAAATTGAAAAACAAAAGTCATATCATGTATCAGCTTACTAGGTTAACAGTCAAGACTATTGATGTAATAAATTTACTTGACCTTGAATTTGCATGAATGATCAATATTATAAAATTAGGAGTTGGTAAATTTCAGGATTATGAACTTTCCAAATGATCAAGAAGAAATAAGAAACTAAATCCAAGAAATTAAATCCAAATGTAAGCTGATGCTAATCCCCCTAAATCAATCAATCCATCAACTTCTATTGGGAGTACCTTCAGTATCAAAGATTTTGAAGGCACTCCTAATATATTTATTCATGAGTGTTGATTAAGGTTGTGATATATAATGTCAGTTAGAAAATTGATGAAATGAAAAATTTGAAATTTTATGTTCAAATTTCTTTGGAGGGTGTTGCTTTCCAACACCAAGTTCGACTATTATGTTGATCACTTTGAAATGTTTGACGAATAGTTTTTTTAGTTAGCTGACTCCTAGGTCTGCACTTTATTTTATGCAGGGCACATATACGCAGTGGTTTCCTCGAGAGACAATGAATGGCACACTAACTACTGGCTAGCATGTTGCTTGGATGGGAAGCACACCCTCATTGTCTCATTAAGCGACTCCGAGGGAAATGATTTTCCAATTGGGTCGATGGTTATCAAAGGAGAATATTTGACATACGTTGCCCACACATGAAAGAAAAAAGGTTATGTATTTGAAGATTATAGACCAGGTCAAATTGTATACCATTATACAAGCTTAGTTATTGACACAAACCTCCAGATGCAAACAATGCCAAACAAGAACTCATCAAAGTCACGATACTTGTTTCCTTACTCTGAGTGCGAGAGGCTAAAGGATACCTTTTCTATTAGAGGTGATCCCGATGGTCTAGTCGAATGACCATAGGTAGGTAGTTAGGTATGTGGTAGTAAGATATTTTGGTTTCATGGTCTCATTGATTATTTACAGTTTGATACATTGAGCACTTGATAGATTGATAAATTCAATAGACTTCTACAATGTATTTGTTGTATTATATTGATACTTACATGACTCTTGCCTTATATCCCAAGACCATTATCTACCACTCTATTTGGGATATGTTTATTTCATTTGCCTTGAATCTTGAAGTTGATCCTATAAGGACATCTCCTTGAATCCGATAATTATCTCCTTCACTCCAAAAATTTGTTTCTCCACGAGAATCCCTAAACACACTTGCATGACCCACCAGAAGCCCTTTTTGATGCACAGTTTCCATTCTATGCCACGGGTAGGGATTCAACATGTGTCCTTGAAAGCCTATAGGAGGTGGGATTCAACGTATGATATAATGATGGTCATTGATTAGATCAACAAACCATTGGCTCCATTGGATTTAGGACATCAGGATAGTGCCATGGGAAGACCTCTAATCTAGTTCCATGGATAAGAGACCATTTTTTTGGTCAATTTTGGAAACTAGGGTTTTTCTCAATAAGTGAATGTGAAATTTTTGCACATGGGGGTCAAATTTACATATTTCTCTACCATGAACATGTGTCTATCATTCCCTCATAAAAAATGCCTAAACACACTTGCATGACCCACTAGAATCCATTTTTGATGCACGGTTTCCATTCTATGCCCCGGGTAGGGATTCAACATGTGTCTGTGAAAGCCTGTAGGAGGAGGGATTCAACGTGTGATACAATGATGGTCGTTGTTCAAATCGACGAACCATCAGATCTGTTGGATTTAGAACATCGAGATAGTGCTATGGGAGGATATCTAATATGGTTTCATGGATAAGGGACCATTTTTTTGGTCAATTTTGGAAACTAGGGTTTTGCTGAGTAAGTGAATGTGAAATTTTAGCACATGGGTGTCAAATTTGCATATTGCTTAACCATGAAGGTGTGGCTAGCATTCCCACATAAAAAATTCCTAGAAACACTTGCACGACCCATTAGAAGCCCTTTTTGATGCATGGTTTCCATTCTATGCCCTGGGTAGGGATTCAACAGGTGTCCCTGACAAACCATCAACTCTGTTGGATTTAGGACATCAGGATATTTCTAAGGAGGCCCTCTAATCTGGTTCCATGGATAAGAGACCATTTTTTTGGTCAATTTTGGAAACTAGGGTTTTTCTCAGTAAGTGAATGTGAAATTTTTGCACATGGGGGTCAAATTCGCATATTTCTCAACCATGAAGGTGTGGCTAGAATTCTAACATAAAACATGCCTAAACATGCTGGCAATATCCTTTAGGCCCTTTTTGATGCACGACTTACATTCTATGCCCCAGGTAGGCATTCAATAGGTGTCCTTGAAAGCCTATAGGAGGTTGGATTCAACGTGCCATAGAATGATGAACGTTGCTCGGATTGATGAACCATCGGCTCCGTTGGATTCAAGACATCGAGATAGTGCTAGGGTGGCCCTCTAATCTGGGTCCATGGACAAGGGATCACTTTTTCAATCAATTTTGGAAACTAGGGTTTTCCTCAGTAAGTGAATGTGAAATTTTTGCACATGGGGGTCAACTTCACATATTTCTCGACCGTGAAGGTGTGGCTAGCATTCCCACATAAAAAATGCCTAAACACACTTTCATGACCCACTGAAATCCCTTTTTGATGCATGGTTTCCATTCTATGCCACGGGTAGGGATTCAATAGGTGTCCGTGAAAGCCTATAGGAGGTGGGATCAACGTTCCATAGAATGATGATCGTTTCTTGGATCAATGAACCGTTGGCTCTGTTATATTTAGGACACTAGGATAGTGCTAGGGTGGCCCTCTAATTTGGGTCCATGGACAAGGGATCATTTTTTCGGTCAATTTTGGAAACTAGGGTTTTTCTCAGTAAGTGAATGTGAAATTTTTGCACATGGGGGTCAACTTCGCATATTCCTCGACCATGAAGGTGTGGCTAGCATTTCCACATAAAAAATGCCTAAACACACTTGCATGACCCACCAAAATCCATTTTTGATGCACGGTTTCCATTCTATGCCCCAGGTAGGGATTCAACAGGTGTCCTTAAAAGCCTGTAGGAGGTGGGATTCAACGTGCCATAGAATGATGTCCGTTGCTCGGATTGACAAACCATTGGCTCCTTTGGATTTAGGACATCAGGATATGGCTAGGGTGGCCCTCTAATCTGGTTCCATGGACAAGGGATCATTTTTCGGTCAATTTTGGAAACTAGGGTTTTGCTTAGTAAGTGAATGCCTAATTTCTACACATAGGGGTCGGCTTTTTCAATTCCTCGACTGTGAATGTGTGGCTAGCATTCCCACATGGAACCTACCTAAACACGCTTTCACGACCCACCGAAATCCCTTTTCGATGCATGGTTTCCATTCTATGCCCCGGTTAGGCATTCAACAGGTGTCTCTAAAAGCCTGTAAGAGGTGGGATTCAACGTTCCATAGATTGATCATTGTTGCTCGGATTGATGAACCATTGGCTCCATTGGATTTAGGACATCGGGATAGTTCTAGAGTGTCCCTCTACTCTAGGTGCATGGACAAGGGATCATTTCTTTTGTAAATTTTAAAAACTAGGGTTTTACTTAGTAAGTGAATGTGAAATTTTTGCACATAGAGGTCAGCTTGAAGGTGATTGTAGATATTCCCCTCTTGAAAAAATAATTGTTGCAAAATATTATTCCATGTGCAGTTGTCAAGAATTATGTTACCTATTGTGAGGTGTTGATCAAGACTTATTTCCCATCATTGTCAAGTAAGAAATATTCTTTGTTTTTGTTTTAATCAAGGTGAAAGGAGCTGTCAATCTCTATGTGGAGGTGAATTGATATTAGGATCTCATATCATTCATGGGACTAGAAACTCAGAAGAAGGTTCTTTCCCATATTAAGTTAGCTAGGTTATCCAAGAGATGTGAGCATTTGTACGATGAAATGCAGGAGGAGACAATGCCATTACGTCAGTAACCATGTAATGGAACATGTTTATGTTTAGAAACAAGTGGCCAACCTATTACGCCATTATTACAAAATATATTTATCTTCATGCTATGAATGCTTTGAATAAGACTCCATATACATGAATTTATAAAACAAGATTCAGAATAGTACTTCTCTAATCAATTTAAACTATAATAAAATAACACATAACTTTCATCTCTTTCAAAGTTGTTACTCGAGGCCATTCATCAAATGCCATGTACATTAACATAATGATAAAATAATGTGCAGGACATACATAATGTGCAGGATATAGTCATAACCATTATTTCGAATCAACCTTATAATACTTGGATACTTTTAGGTTTGATGTGTATCCCATGTATTCGTCAAATGAAAGACATCATGCCAAACACTAATTTTATTTATGTAGAACACACAGGTGCATCACTTAGGTGTGTCAAATTCGTGCATCCTTTAAAAGTTTGTTAGGTTGTTATGTGGGTAAGGTGCTTTTGTATTCCACCTAGTTGGATCAATTGCTTAGCTGTGCTGAGTGCTTATGTGTATTAGGTATGTTCCATCTTTGTGAATACAATTTAACATTGTTAATATAACATTGTATATGCAATTGTATCGTGGTAAAAAATGATTAAAATGTACATTTTTGTAATTACCTAATATTGTAATTGTGCATTTTTCTCAAATTTATAACTGATATCTCCATGCATTCGTAAAATCTATAAAAAAATTGGGAACATTACAATAGAAACATTCTTGGCCACATGTGTATAATCACACTTATAATAATGAACCATGAAGATCTCGAGAGCCTTGATATGAAATATTTTTTATATCATGAAAGTTATAATACAAAAATAAAAGGCCCATCTATGGCCTGTCAATGTACATGTATCAAAAACATATTTGATGTACATGTGCAAACAAAAGTACATCTGTCCTGGATCGCGCCGCTATACTCTAACTCCGGATTATACATAAAAATACATTTTTGTCCCGGACTAAGACATCAAAAGTCTAAATTTCTCTTGTTTTTCCCAGACCCCGATTCTTTTTACCTCTCTCTACGACCACTGTGCATCTCTGGTGACTGCAAATCAATGAAAATATTTCTTGATCAGGTAACTGAACTAGTACTGTCCAGCAATAACAAAGTTTGAAAATTTAAAATATGACTCAATTGTAAATAAAACAAAGACTCAGTCCATCCGTTAGGTGTATAGGTGCCTCTAGTGTCGAGGGTATAGGTTCCTCTGGTGTCCTCCTCTTTGCAGAGAGTCTCTCTGCAATGCTTCTCTGCGAATTAAAAAAAATATGTCAATTATCTCAAGAATTATCAACATGTACATGAATGAGAAAGTAATAATCAATTATGTAAAAAATGAACATCTCCTGAAATTTTTTTTTGTAGGGGATTACGCTGGGACTCTTCAGTAGTAAGAGGAGCCGTAGATTGAGCATCAACCTCAGTTGCGTGCACTAATGGACCAGGGTGTGGCTACATTCACCAAATGATAAAATAGTTAGACATCATGCATGTCCATAAACAATACAAATGAAATGTACAATTACAAATATTCAAGTAGATGTACCTTAGTGTGACTTATCTCTATTGTAGATGCAGCATTGACCGTAGCATCAACAATCCCACTAAGTTTTGGCATGGATGACTCTACATCCTGATGCTGTAAACATGCGAAAATAACATTAAGAAAAACTACTTGTGAAGTGAATTCATAGCTAACCAACAACTCCATTGGAAGTGTGTAGATTACCATGGGATGAGTAGGTTGATCCTCATGCACACCCACTCTGTTCAAGGAAGAGGGTCATCTGGTGTAAACAACCCCCTTATCTATGTTTGGACTATGGAGAGATCCAAACCAAAGAGGCGGTGCAGGGATCTGTGATGATGTCTGCAGTCATAAAGTGTTACCATAGTTAGACATGGAGTTGAATGGATGGAATAATATGTACTAAAAAAAACATGTTGTAATATACTTACCCCTTCCTGGGACATATATCCCCCATGGGAGTGATCGCTTACATCAATTTCTTGCCCCTCTTCAGATACCAATAGCATTTGCAAGTTTAAAAATTATAAATATTAGCGATATATAAAGGAGTGTACAGTAATAAATTTAAATAATTCGAACAACATTTAGTCATAACCCATGTACTTATATTCTTCAAGTAATCATAAATTCCACCTTGGACTATGTCGTTGATATCAACGTCTCCAGCATCACGTTCTAAGTGGGGTTCCTGCAACTTCAAAAATTGTAAATATCAAACAATTTAATAAATTAATCAAGACTAACACATGCATTAACAAAATGATATGTATTAACAATATGAAAAATGTTTAAATATGACCTCAATGGTGGTTGTTTGGGCCTCGAGTACAACCACACCGAGTGCAGTACCACCCCCGTGAGAGTCATCAATCTCCTGCAAGAGTAAATATTGCATATATTATGAATCTTTTAATGTGTGACATATAGTATGGAAAAATTAAAAATTGAACAATAACAGAGTTTTAAAACAATGTACTTACCTGACCACCAGTCATCATAGTGGTACCATGTCTTTGTCTAGGACAATAACAAGGTCCCCCACACAATGTGCAGACATGTGGCTCACTCTAAGGCACATGGGATGTTGTTCTATCCCCACCAATAGATGTCCCATCCACCACCAGAAGCTGGTGGTTGTACACTAGGAGAGGAAGAGGGCACTCTCTGGTCAATAGTGGTCGTGTGTCGAGAGACCATCTCAGCTAGATTAAAAAATGCCTCCTGTGTCTGGGAAACCATGTCATGTGCAGGAGGGATGTCTTCCCTTGGTAGCTAGGCACAGGGTGCAGGTATCTATGGATTGGCATCTCTATTCCTAGCATTGGGTCGATGTTGGGGAATCCCCCTACCAATTCTCTGGAATCCCAACATGTCAAAATAGTTGACATGTTTCCCCATCACAAACTCTCCATACAATTTTTGGAGGAAGTACAATGGTACTTCCCTATTGTTGTGAAGGGGAATGTCAAAAACCATGTACAACCTATCCATCCAATTGTCTCTAATAGGTGGAAAGGTGCACCACCCAATAGAAATATGTGGCCTGTTGATCTCCAGAATGTCATCTATCCCAGGCAGTATAAACAATGAATAGATGTGTTGTTTTGTTGTTTTGAGCTCTTTTACCTCATGGTAGCTCAACCCATCAGCATATTGTTATATTTTCCTCTCCCTGTAAGTTGCGATGCTATACAAAGAATCATTCAATCTTGCGATCGTATCAACAATAGACAACAAAGAATCTAACAGGGAGCGACGGAGCTCATCTCCACCCTTCCAAGAAGAACCAATCTCTCTCAAATGGCCAATAACCCTTAGTATCTCCGCATTGTTATCCATAGTATCCACTGCAAACATAAATACAAATAAAATATCATTAGAAATATAAACACATGATATAATGACATCTCCAAGCACTGAAAACTGTGTAACTAATGTACGACAAATAACAACATAAACTAAATCTATCGTGTAAATTTAAAAATTGATCTTGAATTTTACAGTAAAGAATAAACATTTAAAATTTTTTCATTTCACATTTATGTCCTAAATTCAAGTATTAATTCCAATTTTTAAGTATGCATGTGTACATAAAGTGTCTTGAGTGCATATGTTGATTGTGAAGCTCCTCTAGCTTATTTTAAGGCTTGGATTATGAAGTTTCGTCGAAATTGTGAGGTGCTGACTATTTCCTTTGCAAGACCAGCTCCCAGATTGAGGGTAGAGGCAACAACTAGACCCTAGAATAGGTGGCATAATGTGCTGTCGATGAATAAAATCCCAGTATAGGCAACGATTTTATTAGATATGTAATTATTTGTTGTAGCATGATGTTTTTTGGACTCCAAAGTCTATTTAGTAGATCTTTATGGATTTTATGGTTGCAAGGGTTCCACTAGATTATATCATGTATGATAGTATGTGATTGGCATGTTTAATCAAACACATCAACCTACCTATGTATCTTCACTTTCATAGAGTCTATTGTTGAACTTTGTTGTCTTGACCTTAACCAAAAAGTACCCTTCGTTCAAGATGAAATATTTGTTAAAAGCATGGGAAGCTTCTATACCTTATTTTAACACTTGGATTAGGAAGTTAAAAGGTGTTTATTGATGTTCCTAGAAGACCAACTTCGATATTTCGGATAGAGGCAAGGGATTTACCATGTTTGTTTATGTATTTTAGGGGAATTTATGAATTCTACTTGATTTTTTTTAGTTGTATGCAAGCTTGCAACATAATTGACAAACTTTGCATATTTATTAATTTTGGTTTGGATTCACAATGATGCTTGCGAATATAGATATATGCAAATAGTGAAGTTCGTTTGTTTTTTATGAGTTAATTGGGGTTTTGGTTTACATTGGGCATGTAAATTACTTATGCAAACTTGCAATGTTCTTGACAAACTTTGCATATTTGTGAACTTTGGTATGGATTCACAAGGATGCTTGTGAATATGCATATGGAAATAGTGAAAGTTCATTTGTTTTTTGAGTTAATTGGGCTTTTCGTTTCCATTGGGCATGGGAATTTTGGGTATGAATTTTGGTAAATAATCAAAATTATTTTATTTTTATGATCAAATTGGGGATTTGGTTTCCATTGGCCAATTACATTGGGTTTTTTGTGGCCATTGGGGTTTTTGTTTCCATTGGCCATAATTTAATTTATTTTGGTTTAATTTTTCAATTTAGGGAAAATAAATTGATGACCAGAGAGAAAAAAACATAAAAGTAAATGAGGAAAATACCTCACAAATAGGAGGTTGATCCAAAGGTGGAGGTGGATGGCTTTGGCACACCCAAAAATGCGTTCACCCAGTCACATTTTGATCCAAAGAAATCCAATAGCCTTGCGATGTGGCTAAAAAGACGGGCTCACCCTATTTTAAAAAAAGGCTTTCCAAAATGCACACACGATTTTGCTCACTAAAACGGAGGTGCGATTTTCTTGAATAAAACAGAGGCGCGATTTTCTTGAATAAAATGGAGGTGTGATTTGCTTAAATAAAATGAAGGTGCAATTTGGTTTACTATCCTAATTAGCATGCCTGTTGGAATCCTTGGGACTAGGCTTGGGAGGTTTAGGATTTCTTTTTTTTGGATCAAGAGTGATTGACTTCACTCCACTATTGCGTATAAAAGGTCCCTTGACTTCTTGCACACAGCCTAAGTTAAAGTATCAAGTATTGACTAGGATCTTGATAGGATCAAACAATGTTACTATCGTAAAACTAATTAAAATAAGGAAAACAATTATAGGAGTTATGGGATATTTTCCCTTATATTATTATAGAATGACGAGAGCAGAAACCTACAGATCACAGATCCTTTTGTTTAAAACATATTCACATTAGGCACTGTATATCAATATTACCAATTCATAATTGTTTTATTTAAACTATCACAGAATCGAAGGGTCAACATCATTTACACCTTATTATAGGGTTGTAAGTCCACATCATGGATAACCTAGTTTATACAAGAGGTAGAGCCTCGTTTTACTGTACCCGATCACAATACAAAATAGAGGTCACAGGATTGAATCCTCCAAGGATTTTACTTCAATTCCAGATTCAAACAAAAGGGTTATTAACAACCGCTAGGTCTATCAAAATACATTTAAAGCATACTAAATCAAATATAAATTAATGGATCAAGGATCCTGGTACCATCCACTAGTAGGCTTAGATAATAAAAGAACAATTTAATTCAAATCTACAGGAAGGCTCATAAGTTAGATATCATATCTATTATCACGGCATGAAACCAAATATCGTAGGGGAGTCCACATTATGGTTACCGAGATAAGTTACTTTTAAAAAATAGTCTGATATAATTTCCATGCACTCACATAATAATCTACATTCTAGGGATCATGGTATCAAATCCCTTTAATAAACAACAAATCATTTTTACATTGTTTTAAGATAACACAGATTCGATCCAAATAATTATTTACAAGTAAATGTTGAAATAAGACTACATCACTGAAGTAAATAAATAGTGTTCATATCTAAAAACGGATCATGGGTCAATCCACATAGACACTAGAGATCGACAAATCAAATATCTTAAAATAAATAATTAAATTTATTGTCCTACGACTATCAATCTCATCAAAGTGTAAATCACATCGCAGGTATAAACCATCAATTATTTACAGGTCACACCTTTTAAGTTATGTTTTAATCAAATGCATGGATGTAATCCTTTGACTGCTAATACATTCTAGACTAGTAATTTATAGTTGCAGAACCTATGGGAAGTTTAATAAAGAAAATAAATTTATTGAAGAAGCCTAAGATGACCATAAGACCATTTTTCAATGGCTAACATATTTACACAAGGTAAATTCATTAATATAATCAAGAAGCATCATCACGATGCCACAATATTAGGATATAACATTAAATAATATTTCATTAACCAACATCGTTACAGGAAATAATATCATCAAGGATGGTTGCCTCATTTTTTTTTAAACCAAACAGTCCACAGGAAAAAAATCTTCACAAATATCCTCAAGCATTGCCAAAGAAATGGCTACGAATACACAAAGGGTAAACCTTGAGGGTTGAAACAATAATGAAGAGAACCAATGAAACAAAAGGAGACTTATCAAGTTTACAGTAGTGGATGCATTTGCGACATCATTTCCTGCACCCAATTCTACCCACACATAAAACCAACAAGGATTTAACCTTATGCTTAAACTAGTTTCCAACCGATAATAATAGTTTTAATTAATATTTTGATAGTCTTACTTGATGTTTAAAAATGTAGGCCTGGGAGGAGGTGACCTCGTTTCCTCCCTCCCAACTCCCTCAACTTGCACAAAATGGTAATCTTAAGTTAGTTCCAATTGAAAGAAAAACACAACAAAACGAATTGTATTTCTGTAAACAATTTAATAAACCCTTACCTTGGTGTTGTGCAATGAGTGCCAGGGTTTGGCTCCTCTGGAGTCCCTTTATCCCTCCATAGCATGCAAATATACAAAGAACAATTCTATCAGTGAAAACCCTATTTTTTAAACACTGCAAGGAAAGTAAAGCACAGAGCTAAAGAACCCAAGCAATGTTCACATGTTCAAATAGACTGGCTATTTAGTAGTAGAGTTTGTAGACTCATTGGAACCCGGTGTTGAAGGACATACTGATAAGAAGGTGTTGGGAATAGGTCACCTCGGAAAGAACCAGTAAAACAATTAATGCAGTAAAATGAAGCAGATTTCATGCACCAGGAAAGCCATCAACGCAGTAAACCAGAGTAAGAATCAAACATAATAGAGCTCGGCCTCCACCATGCCTCTGACCAACAACTAGAAACCAAATGAAATCTAATGGAAAAGTAAAGGCTATTTCAAAACCCTATCAAAATCAATTAATCTCACCATCTAGGTGTAGGGTAGGGATCACATGTCGTACTGCCTCATGGTTCTGGATGCGCTGCCAACTCGCAGCCACGACAAACTTAAATGTCATCCAGAGGACAACTTTATTGCATGGCCAAAAAATTTACAACGAAATCATTGCAAATCCAAACCTTGGATAGTGTAATTTAAAATGAATCATATGCCATTGATCGACGGGTTAACATATCATACAACCACCTTATAACATGTTCTTAAAACCTTCTATTGAAAGAAATATAATAAATGTTGTATCATATGTATTTCTAGAACTTTGTATGGTTCGGTTGGGGCCCTATGCCATTATGAGTTATGGTTAGAATGATACCCATTCTTGGTGTACCAAATAATTTTACATGCCTTCCAATACCTTGGCACTGGGTTAGGATAAGGTATTTGGTAAGGTCTTAATCATAATACAGACTATTATTAAAACTTAAAAACAATAATAAACCTTAAAACCATCTTTCATGCATGATATAGGATAATTCTCTTTAAACTATGGCTAAGGTAGTATCAAACTTGTGCATAAAAGTCTATAAATAGATGCATCAAACCAACAGATGTATGATCTGTAAAGAGTTCTAGTAAATTCAAAAACATGTGTTACCATGCCAAGTACAAGTAGGTAAACCTTCTTTTTATTCATGGTAAGAGATAACAGTTTGGAGAATCATACTTACAAACCCTAATCCTCTCATGCCTAGGAGCAGGTCTTACATACATAGTGTAACTACGTCAAGGCCAAGCCGCTAAAGTAAGATAATTTATTACAAAACAAGTAAACAAAGTACATCACTTGAAGGAGTATGGATAAAGGTTCCAGAAGGAACTAGCCATCATAAACATCCACAAATCCTATCGTATGTAGTAGGAAAATAGATATTAGAACCAACAGTAACTTAAACATAGAATTCTGCTAAAGCTAATGTAAAAATAATACATGTAATTTTTTTTTATGTCCAATTTGTAGGTGTGTTACATAATGGTATTAGAGCATGGTTTCTGCACTAGGCCTGAATCGGCTCAACACCAAACTGCTACAGAAAACAACAAACTAATGCTTATTTTATTTTGTTAATTTCTCTTACAAACAACAAAGAAAAGAACAACTATATTTTGCAGGAAACATGGCAAATACAGAGATATCTGCAAAAGAGGAACATCACCCAAAAATTCTTTAAATAATGAAGATGGTAACTTAAGGGATGGAGACATTTGGGTAGATATAAATGAAATTCAAGATAAAAAATATGAACTAAAACCAACTGTTAAGGAGTTAAGATCTGAACTGAGAATGGTTAAAGAATATAATGATCAAATTCTAAAGGTTCAAGAAGAACTAAATGATATTCTATTATAAAAAATTCATAATGATGAAAAAGATAAAAATAAGGAATATTGAAAAGATAAAAATAAGAAATTCCTAAAACTGCACCTTACAAAAAATGTAAGGGCAGAAAGATGGAATTTTTCAACCATAAACCTGACACTTCAAGTGAAGAGTCAGTTAAACATCATAAAAAAAAACAAGAGTCAAGAAAAAGCAATGTCGATAGTAAGAAGAAAAGAAAATACATACCCTATGAGAAAATATCTAGGGAGTTTAAGAAAATTAAAACACCCATGTTTAATGGGGAAATCGAGAAGGGAAAAGAGGCATAGACCTGGTTGTATGGAATGAAAAAGTATTTTAAGATATATAACTACTCGGATGAGTTGAAGGTTAAAATTGCCATCTATAATTTGACTGGAAAGGAAAATATATGGTGGCAAGACATAAAGAAGGTTAAATGGAGAAAATAGAGATATGTAACGTGGAAAACATTTAAGAAGCCCTTCAAAAGAAAGTACTTATCTGAGCAATATTATGAAGAAAAATAATAAGAATTTTATGAACCAAGGCTAGGCACCATGACAATGAAAGAACCCTGCAGTAAGTTCTTAAGCATACTTCATTATGTTCCATATATAATTGATGAGAAACCTAAAATATAATGGTTCCTCAGTTGTTTTCCCATTATATTCAAAGAACGGATTGAATATGACAATTCGAAGACGATAGAGGAAGCGATGAGGAAGGAAAAATTATGTTACGACCAAAATAAGAATAAAAGAGAAAATACACCAGCTTGGAAGAATAAAAGGCCAAATAATTTTGATCCAAAAAAGAAGAAAAATAAGTTCCATAAAAATTCATGGAATAACTATGGGGGATACCAGGGTAATAATTACAAAAAATTTAAACCCCAAAACTTTGCAGTAAAAGAACCTTCAATTGTTCCTAATAAAAACTCAACACAAAAAGAACCTTTAAAATGTTGGGAGTGTGGAGGGCCACACTACTTTAAATACCTCCCAGTAAGAAAAAATAATTTTAATGTACATTCTATCCAAGAAGCTGGCAGAGTTGGGGAAATGCCAAGGAGCATGCCCAGAATCCGTGTTGCACTAGAAAATTGACAAGAAGAACACGAGACTTCTATGGTAGAAATTAAAGGTATGATAAACAACCAACCTATCTCTATCTTAATTGATCTGGGAACAAGCATGTGTTATATATCACATAGAATAGTTGGTTTATTAAAATTAGCATTTGAAAAGGTTTATAAGTCGTGGCTAGTACAATTAGCCACAGGTACAAAACAAAAAGTTACTAGTCTTGTTAGAAATTGTAAATTGATGATGAATGATTTCCTTACACATGTTAATGTAAACATATTTCCTTTGGGATCCTATGATTTATTAATAGGAATGGATTTTCTAGAGGAACATAAATTTGTGTTAAATTGTTTTAATAAAACCTTTAAATGTACTGACAATAATGAGAATAATATAAAAGTAAAAGGAATTCCTAGGAAGGTAACCATAAGAGAAATCTATGCTTTGTAAATGAAAAGACCAGTAAGAAAAGGATGTAAAGTGTTTGTAGTTTGTATAATGAATGATAATGAAAACGATAATAAACCTAAACTAGAGGAAAAACCAGTTTTGAAGGATTTCGAAGACATCTTTATGGAAGAAGTCCCCAAACATCCTCTAAAAAGAGATTTTGACTCCATGCTCGATCTGATACCCAAAGAGGTAGCAACATAGAAATATATGTATCGAATGAATATAATAGAAATTACATATATGAAATCACAACTACAAGAACTAATCGATAAAAAGTACATTCGACCAAGTGTCTCTCCCTAGAGAGCACCGGTCTTGTTTGTGAAAAATAAAGACAGAACACTAAGATTATGCATAGATTACCAAAAATTAAATAAGATGACTATTAAGAACTGATACCCACTCCCCCGGATAGATGATCTATTCAATCAATTCCATGGAGCAAGTATATTTTCAAATATAGAATTAAGGTTGGGTTATCATCAAGTGCGAATAAAAGATGAATATATATTTAAAACAACATTCAGGACCCATTACGGTCACTACGAGTTTGTCGTAATTCCTTTTGGGTTGAAAAACGCACTTGATGCATTCATGTGTTTAATGAACAACATATTAAGCAACTACCTAGATAATTTTGTGGTTGCCTTCATTGATGACATACAAATCTACTCTACAAATGAACAAGAACATAAAGAACATTTAAGAATAGTTTTGCAAGTACTAAGAGAACAATAATTTCCCACAAAATTTAGTAAATATGATTTCTTTAAATATCACATTCAATACCTCAGGCATGTGGTTTCCAAGGATGGAATCTCATTCGATAAAAAAAAAAATGCCATCATTGAATGGATGGTTCATAAAAACGTATCTGATATAAGATAATTTATGGGGATTACCGGATACTACCGAATTTTCATCGAAGGATTCTCTAAGATTTCCTACCCCATTACCTCTTTACAAAAGAAAGTTAAAAAGTTTGAATGGACTGAAAAATGCATGGAATGTTTAAAAAAAATAAAACACTTATTAACTACCACTCCGATCTTAAAAATTGTTGATCCATTAAAGGATTTAGTCGTATGTACTGACTCTTGCAATGAAGGGCCAAGAGGAGTTTTATTTCAAGACAATTATGTTGTGGCATACAAATCCATAAAACTAAAATATCACGAGAAAAAATATACAACACACGATTTAGAACTTGCTGTTATAATTCACGCCTTAAAAATGTGGCGACACTACTTAATTGGAAGAAATTTTTTACTTATGTCAAACAACATAAGTCTTAAATACTTATTTGACCAATAGAATTTGAATGCAAGACATGCCAGATGGATGTTATTTTTCAGCGAATATGATTTTGAAATAAAACACATAAAAGGAATAGAAAAATAAAGTGGAAGATGCTCTAAGTCATCATGGGAATTTACTGTTTGCAAGCAGCAGCTATGAATGTGATTTGGAAAATTAGATTGCAAGCACTAAAAATTATGATAAAGAATACCAGTTTTTAAAGGAAAAGATTGCTAAAAACGAACAAAATCAAGTAAAAAAAGATTTTAGCCTAAATCAACAAGGACTGCTACTGCAAAAAAAATAGGTTGTACATACCAAACATAGCATAAATTAAACTGACAGCCATGGATGAACTACATAAAATACCATATTCAACGCATTCGGCTGATCAGAAAAGTATCACTATGATCAAAAAAGATTTCTTTTGGCCAAATAAGAAGAAAGAGGTGGCTAAATACTTAGCTCATTGTATTGAATTCCAGTAAGTTAATGCAGAGAGTCAACATCTCGTAGGATTGTTGCAGCCACTACCTATTCCAGAATGGAAGTGGGAGAGAATAAGTATGGATTTCATCACCATCCTACCCAAGAATTTTAGGCAACATTATTCCATCATGGTTGTGGTTGAAAAATTAAGAAAATATTCTCATTTTATTCTTGTTAAATCTACTTATAAAGATGTTAACATTGCATATATTTTCATGAAAGGGATATTCACGCTACACGGTGTAACAAAGGTAATAGTATCGAATAGATATACAAAATTTATAGGTAACTTCTGGAAAGTCTTGTTTAAAGGTTTGGGAACTCAATTAAATTTCAGTACTGCATATCATCCACAAATGGATGGGCATACTGAAGGAGTAAATAAATTCTTAGAAGACATGCTAAGAATGTATGTTATCAACAAACTAGGTAAGTGGGAATACTACCTACACTTAGTAGAATTTTCTTATAATAATAATTTCAAGTTTATGTAGGTATGAGTCCATTTGAAATATTATATGGCTGTAAGTGTAATAATCCAATCTCATGGGGAAGCCCATTTGATATATTAATGTTAGGACCTCATTTATTAAAAGATATGGAACTAACCATGAAACGGGTAATCAAAATTTAAAGGCTACCCAAGACAGGAAGAAAAGTTATGCTGATTTAAAAAGAACTACCAGAGAGTTCCAGGTAGGTGATCATGTATATATAAAGGTAAAGCCTAAGAAAAGTTCCTTGAGATTGGGAAAGTATTCAAAATTGGCACCCAGGTATTGCCGACCATTTGAAATTTTAGCTAAAGTGGGGCCAGTCGCATACCATCTAGCCCTACCACCCAATATTAAAGTGCATAATGTGTTTCATGTTTCTATATTGAAAAGATATGTTCATGATATTTCTCATGTGATTGATTGGAATGTAATCCAAATGGAACCTGAAGGAGAGTTCCAAGTAGGGTCGGAGTGCATTCTCGACAAGAGAGAACTTTTACTCCAGAACTGTACCATTAGACATTTCAAGGTGCAATGCAAGCACCCTAGTCTGGAAGAAGCACCTTGGGAGATGGAAAGTAGTATGCGGGAGGCATATCCAGACTTGTTCCAAGAAGATGTAAATGAAGAATGAAACAAAATTTATAATGCCGAGGATGTTGTTATCTTCTAAAGGGAGGTGTATGTAACACCCCAAGAATTAATAATTATTATTAATTATACTCGAAAATACTTTATTTATTATTTATTATTATTTTTGACAAAAAACTCAAGAATAAAACATTTTGTAATAAAAACAATTTTATTTAATAAAATATGTTGGAAGGGGATAAGAGTGGATATAGATATTGAAGAGTGTTTGCTGACCCAGAAGAGAAAAAAGACAAGTGGAAAAAAACCACTGAATGTGAACTTAGGATGCAGGAGGAATCATCCCCAAAAATTAGGTCATAGCTCCTAGTTGAGTGCTAAAGAAAAGGAGGCTCATAAATGACCAACTCCTATGCAAAATACTATAAATTAGTATGTCCATAAGAAGCAGGAGGATAGCATTGGGCGGGGATTAAACATCTTTGAAATATGAGAGATGGAACATTGATGTTTTTCTCTTGTGGTTCAACAAACAAGATTGGGTGTTCTAGAGCAAGTAACTTGGATGCTCTAGGAGTTGGTTAGGAGGAACAACATCTCCACTCTTTTTTTTCCGAGTGTTGGTGCCAGGTCTATACTTTATATTTTAATGCTATAGAATATGTTAAATCCTAGATTTGCATTAGATTAATTTCTAATTGTTTTTTATTAACCTGCTGCTGTTATATTTGTTCTTAATAAAGTGAAATCATTTATATTCGATCTGTACATTAATTTACTATATTCGACTGTATAATTCCTAATTGCATCGTTTTCTTAGATATGTATTTACTATGCATATTGAAATTAAATTAGCGACTAGAATTACAATCAATTTCAATTTCTATTTAAGTATAGATGTCCATTTCATTTCTATGAAGCACACAAAATCCATTTACTTAGCATTCATCCAAATTCTCTATACAAATCGACAGTATCCAATTATAATGTTATTATTATATATATATATATATATGTAATGTTTATAATAAATATAGACATGATTCATTTAAATAATAATAATAATAGTATTATAATCTATAAAGAAACTACTTTAAAGTATTAAGTATCGACTAGGATCTTCATAGGAACAAACAATGTTACTATTGTAAAACTAATTAAAATAAGGAAAAAAATTATGGGAATTATGGGATATTTTCCCTTATATTATTATAGAATGATGAGAGTAGAAACCTATGGATCACAGATCCTTTTGTTTAAAACATCTTCACATTAGACACTGTATATCAATATTACCAATTCGTAATTGTTTTATTTAAACCATCATAGACCCAAAGGGTCAACATCATTTATACCTTATTATAGGGTTGTGAGTCCACATCATGGCTACCCTAGTTTGTACAAGAGGAAGAGCCTCATTTTACTGCACTCGATCATAGTTAGGATAGAGGTCGCATGATCAAATCCCTCTAAGTATTTTACTTAAAATTTCAGATTCAAACAAAATAGTTATTGACGGCTGCTAGGTAAGTCAAAATACATTTAAATAATACTAAATCAAATATAAATTAATTGATCGAGGATATTGGTAACATCCACTAGCAGGATTAGATAATAAAATAACAATTGAAGTGAAATCTACAAACTGACTGATAAGTTAGATATCATATCTATTATCATGACATGAAACCAATTATTGCAGGTAAGTCCACATTGTGGCTACTAAGATAAGTTACATTTAAAAAACAGTCAAATATAATCTCCATGCACTCACATGATAGTCTACATTCTAGGGATTGTGGGATCAGATCCATTTAATAAACAACAAATCATTTTTAAAGTGCTTTGAGATAACATAGATCCGGGACAAATAATTATTTAAAAGTAAATGCTAAAATAAGACTACATCACCGAAGTAAATAAACAATGTGCAGATCTAAAAATGGATTGTGAGTCAATCTACACACACACCAGATATCGATAGATTGAATCTCTTAAAAGAAATAATTAAATTTACAGTCCTACGACTATCAAGCTCATCAAATTGTAAATCACATCGCATGTATAAACCATCAATTACTTTATAGGACACATCTTTTAAGTTATGTTTTAATCAAATGCATGGATGTAAGCCTTTGACTACTAATACAATCTAGACTAGTAATCTACAGTCACAAACCCTACGATAAGTTTAATAAAGCTCATAAATTTATTGAAGCAGCCCAATATGGTCATAAGACCATTTTTCAATGGCTACCATCTTTACAGAAGCTAAATTCATTAATATAATAGAGAAGCATCATCACGATGTCACAATATTTGGATATAACATTAAATAATATTACATTAACCAACATCATTACAGGAATTAAGATCATCAAGGATGGTTGGCTTGATTTTTTTAAACCAAATAGTCCACAGGAAAAAAACCCTTCACAAAGATCCTCAAGCATTGCTGAAGCAATGGCTGCGAATCCACAAAGGGTAAACCTTGATGGTTGAAACACTAACATAGAGAACCAGTGAAACAAAATGAGACTTACCTTTTACAGTAGTGGATGCATTCGCGACATCATTTCTTGCACCCAGTTCTACTTGCACATAAAACCCACAAGGATTTAACCTTATGCTTAAACAAGTTTCCAACCGATAATAAGATTCTTAACTAATATTTTGATAGTCTTACCTGGCATTTAAAAATGTAGGCCTAGTAGGAGGTGACACTATAACCTCCCTCCCCAATGCCCTCAACTTGTACAAACTGGTAAGCTTAAGTCAGTTTCAATGGAAAGAAAATACAACAAAATGAACTGTATTTCTGTAAACAATTTAATAAACCACCACCTTGGCATTGGGAAATGAGGGCCAGGGTTCAACTCCTCCGGAGTCAGCTTATCCCTCCACAATCTAAAAATATACAAAGAACATTTGTATTAGTGAAAACCCTACTTTTTAAACACTATAAGGCAAGTAAAACACAGATCTAAACAACCCAAGCAATGTTCACATGTTTGAATAGACTCGATGTTTAGTATTAGAGTTGGAAATCTCATTGGAACCCAATGTTGAAGGGTAGGTTGATAATAAGACATTGAGAACAACTCACCTAGGAAATAACCAATCAAACAATTAATGCGGTAAAAAAAGTAGATTTCATGCACCATGCAAGACATAAACATAGTAAAATCGCATAAAAATCAAACAGAATAGAGCTTGGCCTGCACCATGCCTCCGACCAACAACCATAAACCAAATGAAAGGAAAGGGAAGAGTAAAGGCTATTTCAAAACCCTATCAAACTCAATTAATCTCACTATCCAGGTGTGGGGTAGGGATCGCATCCCATACTTCCTCATGGTCTTGGATGAGTTGCCAACTCGCAGCTAGGACAAACTTAAATGTCAACTGGAGGACAACTTTATTGCATGGCTAAAACCTTTACAATGAAATCATTGCAAATCCAAACCTTGGATAGTGTAATTTAAAACCAACCATATGCCATCGATCGACATGCTAACATATCATACAACCACCTTATAACATGTTCTTAAAACCTTGCATCGAATGACATACCATCAACCTTGTATCATATGCATTGCTATATCTTTGTATGGTTGGGTTGGGGCCCTATGATATCATGGGTTAAGGCTAGAACGACACCCATCGTTGGTGTACCAAATAATTTTACATGCGTGCCAATACCTTAGCGCTGGGTTAGGATAAGATATTTGGTAAGGTCTTAATCATAATATAGGACTAGTATTAAAACTTAAAAACCATAACAAACCTTAAAAGCATATTTCATGCATGATATAGGATCTTTCTCTTTAAACTATGGCTAAGGTAGTATCAAACATGTGCATAAAAGACTGTAAATAAATGCATCAAACCAACACATGTAGGATCTGTAAAGAGTTGTAGTAGATTCAAAAACTTGCAGTACCATGCCAACTACAAGTAAGTAAACCTTCTTTTTTATTCATGGTAAGAGATAATCATTTGGAGAATCATAGTTACAAACCCTAAGACTCCCATACTTAGGGGCAGATCTTACATACATTGTGTAACTATGTCAAGGCCAAGCCGTTAAAGCAAGATAATTTATTCCAAAGTAAGTAAACAAAGTACATCACCTAAAGGAGTATGGCTGAAGGAAAGTACATAACCTACAAGAGTATGGCTGAAGGTTTCGGAAGGAACTGTCCATCATAAACATCCACAAATCCTACTGTATGCAGCAGGACAATAGATAATAGAACCAACACTAACTTAAACATAGAATTCTGCTAAAGTAAATGTAAAAATAACACATGTAATTTTTTTTATGTATGATTTTTAGGAGGGTTACAAAGTGTGACATGAATATTAAAAATAATTGTTTTACTTCATAACCAACTAATGAATTATTGATGAATGAATACAATTTTTTCCTATTTATAAGATTTACGTGTTATCATTTTCAACATAATTTCAAGTTGTGATAGTTGGCTCAATAATTGGGTAAATTGCAACTATTTTACATCATAATTAATTCATGCATGCATCTTTTGCTTATTTATAAGATTTATGTGTTATCATTTACAATACTATTCCAAATTGAAATAGTTAGAACAATTATAATGGAAAATATATTGGATTATGTATTGCTAATTTATTGATAGAATGATTATGTAATGTTAAGTTAATAGTATAAAAATAAGTTAAATACTACTTTTGTAATAATTGCAAATTTATCAATAATTGAGTAAATTGCAATTATTTTACTTCATATTTAATCAATGAATGCAACTTTTGTCTACTTTTAGGATTTATGTGTTATCATCTGCAACATGAATCTAAATTGGAATAGTGACCATTATAATGTAAAATATATTTGGTTATATATTGTTAAGGTGATAGTAGAACAAGGAGTTAGATATTAGTATTGGGTAAATAATTAATTTAGTTTATAATTAATTAAAATTAATGCAACTTTTGTCTACTTGTTTGATTTATATGTTATCATTTACAACATGATTTTAAATTTGAATAGAGGAATATGACAATTAAAAATTCTTGGATTATGTATTGTTAAGTTAATAATATAACAATGATTTAGATATTAGTTTTGTAATAATTGCCAACATAAATTTATCTCAACTTAGGTTCTATCAAGACTAGCTTACCTAAGGGATTTGATCCATATCCAAGCTTGATAGATCCAAAATTAAGATGGATCTATGCTAGTTTAGATTCAAATAGACCATTTTTTAACATGGTTGATTGAACTTATTGATGCATATAGACAAAATTTTATATAAGTGAATTTGTTTATATTATGGAAGTGTTTTTATTCTACATATTGCTTAGATTGTGACAATATGTTATATTTGTTAGTTGGATTGGTGATATTCAAAAGTTTATGTGGTTTGTGTTTTAAAATGAGGTACTTACTATTTTAATAAGGATATGTGATATGATGAATGCACTTACATATTGTGACTTTGTAGATTTGATAATGTCATAAGATTTTGGTAGATGTAGTGCTGCATATTATTATGGTAGTTAGAATACTATGACTTTATATTATCATATAATGTCATTTGTATCAACTTAATGTTAGCCTAATTTTATGATATAGGACAACAACGGAAATCAAACCTACATAGGTTCTTAATATAGCTCTTGGTATGTTTAAGTTAGCTTGATTTAGCAGGTTATGGTATCTTGCTAACTACTACAATTTGGAAATGAGTACAGGGCTGAATCTGGAGAGATCTAGTAATATACCTGAAAGGATATGTGATCATCGTTTGGATATATTTCAATTTTCTTGGGTAGACTTTTTGAGTCCTAGGATTGCAGAAGATGGATGCCAATTCCGTAATTAAACATCCTGCAAAATGAACAGAAACCAATAAGTTGAAGATGCTCCCAAAGCATTGTATGCATAATTAACTCTCATAGTAGTAGAAGATGTAGTTACCAGGCTCCATCAAATCCAAAGGATTCGGGTCTTTTAACCAGAACAAAACCAAGGATGTCTTGGTAAAATTTGGTGGAATCCTCGATGGATGTGCAGATGAGAGAAATATGGTTCAACGAACTCAGAGGCAGCTGTCTCACTCCTGTAGTGGATCCAATGTCGCTAATGGAGCTCTTCAGCACCATTTTTCCTGTGTCTGTACACACTGTAGTTAATTCTCTAAGTTTTGTTTCTGTTCCTTCCTAAGCAAGTAAAAAGGGATTGTGGTGGTCAAAATTCCCAACCATAAATGTGAAAATCATAGGGAACAAAGAGGGTGATAGAGTTTTGGAGTAAAACTATGGTGTAATCCGGACGGTGATCCATAGGTCAACTAGGGAAAGATAAATTGGAGTAAAGTGCGAGAGGTCTAAGGCAATGGGAAATGGAATAAATTGTGTTGGTGTATTTGTAACTTCAGAATGTATTCATCTATGTATCTTATGTATTGTAACCTGATGTTTATTCCAGGATGTATCTATAATGTAATTGAGTCATATTGTCATGCCCCGATGTTCCGATCGGGAGGATCAATTATGTAAAAAAGTCATGTCAATTCATAGTAAGTAACCCTCCAATTGTCTAAGGGTTAAAGTCCCTGCAGTTTCGGGGCACTAGGGTTATTAGACTCTCCTAGTAGAGGTCGGCCCTAGTAGGGTTTTAGTCATGTCGAGATTAGTATAAATATAGAACTGGAGCCTCTATTTATCACACAAGTCATACACACTCAGGTATAGCACATACTTGAGGAAGGAGAAGTCACTGGGGCTAGACAAGAAGAAGATTACTGCTATTGGGAGATCACGTACTATTTTGGGGCTTTTACTGTTTTGGTGTTGATTCTATCTCTGAGGAAGTTGTGGGGTTTTCTCCTTTATGGTTTCCCCAAGGAAAAACACTGTGTTCATTGTCTCTTGTGCTTGATTGTTGTACTTGTTATTCTCTCAGTTAAAGATCCTAATAATGCTAGCTTAATGTTGAAAAACTAACATTGTATCATAGCTAGCCTGAGAAGAAGACAATGTGTAGCTGCGGGAACTGGGGATTCCTAGTTTGTGGATATTCCTCCACATATTTTCAGCAAAAGTAAGGTGGAACAACTCTCCTCCTTAGGGCACATCTTTTTGTCGAACCATAATCCAATTTTGAGGTTTTTCAGTTTTGGACCTGTCACTGCTGTCGAAAATTAAGGATTTTTACAGAAGAGGAATTTTTTAGTGAGCCTAGGCTTGGATTGATATCCTCCCCAAAATCAAAGATAGGGAAAAAATTCAAGGCATTTGGGTAGACAAAACTCCGAAAATGTAAAACCCTAATTTGCTCCTGAACCAGCTCTACAGGATTTTAGCTCAAGTCTCAAATCCGACATTTTGACCTGGTAAGATCTAAGATCTCTTGTATTTCCATTTGAGATTATCATTTAAAAGATTTCTCATCATACCAAGATTGATGAAAATATTGAGGGAGTTGATAACTTCCGAGCTTGGAAGTATAGGATCTCCCTGGTCGTGGAAGAGAATGAATTAGACTCCTACATTCATGAAGAGGTTCCATTTCTAGAGGGAGATGAGGCAGAGGCCTTGCATAAGAAGAATATGGTTATGGAAAAGAGGATCATTGCTGATTCTATCAAGGATCACCTTATCCTATAGGTGTCCTCTCTTAAGACACCTAAATCCATGTTTGATGCCCTAACCAAGTTGTTTGAAGGAAATAACATAAACCAAAAGATGACTTTGAGGAATCAATTGAAGAATGTGAAGATTCAGGATGCAGAAACTATCCAGTCTTACATCACAAGGGTTTCTTAGATCAAGGAACAATTAGAAGCTGTTGATGAAGAAGTGGAAAATGCAGAGATTGTAATGACTACTTTAAATGGCCTCCCTAGGTCATGGGATGATTTCATTCAAGGAATCTGTGCTAGAAAGAAGTTAGTCAAATTCAGCAGACTATGGGAAGAATTCTCTCAAGAAGAAGCTCAGATAGCATCCCGAGAAGAGAAGAAGAAATCCTCATTCCTCCAAAGGTAAGAACTCTCACAATAGAAAGGACCTATCCAGATTGAGATGTTATACATGTGATGAAAACGGACACTTTGCAAAAGACTATCCTAAGAGAAAGAATCACTCTCATAAGAAGAAGGGGAACAAAAGAAGACAGGATGCTCATGTTGCAGAGGATGATGAACCATCCAGGAAGAGACCCAGATATGAAAGTGAAGATTCTTCAAGCGAGGATGAATATTTTTTGATTTCTGCTCTCACAAGTAACATTACTCATGGTAGTGATGATTGGCTTATAGATAGTGGGGCTTCCAAACATATGATTGGATTCAAGGAATCCTTTGTAAAACTATTAGAACATGAATCACCTCACAAGGTGAAGCTAGGAGATGACTACCAATATCCAATAAAAGGTAGTGGGGAATATTCATATAAATTAGACTCTGGTAAGTTTCTAACAATGAAGGAAGTATTGTTTGTACCAGGACTCAAGAAGAACCTCCTTTCCATATCAGCATTGGATGCAAAAGGAATGTGGGTGGAATTCATAGATGGTCAAGTCATTATGTGGCCTAGAGGAAAGACTATTGATGATGCGGTAGTGTTTGGAGAACAAGAAGGAGGACTATACAAATTAAAGGGACATCCAGAACAAGCAATGGTCCATGATACAGTAGAACCAAGTGAACTTTGGCACAGAAGGATTGCACATGTGAATTACAGAGCACTACCTATTACAAGCAAAGTTGTTGAAGGTCTTCCAAAAATTCAAGCAAAACATGATGGGGTCTGCAAAGGATGTGTGAAGGGAAAGAACACAAAGAAGACATTTCCAAGTAGCGAAATCAAAGCAAAAGGAATCTTGGAAATCATCCACTCTGATGTATGCAGTCCTATGTCATCAAGCTCACTAAGCGGGTATGCATATTATGTTTCTTTTATTAATGATTTTTATAGGAAGACATGGGTTTACTTCATGAAGAACAAAGATGAAGTATTCAACAAATTCAAGGAATTCAAAGCCCTGATCGAGAACCATACTAAAAATATGATCAAGACTTTTCGATCAGATAATGGTGGAGAATTCACTTCAAATGAATTCAAGAGACTATGCAAAGACTTAGGGATTAAGAGGGAGTTGTCCACTCCTTATAATCCACAACAGAATGGGATTGCAGAAAGGAAGAATAGAAATATCATGGAAGCTGCAAAAGCAATGCTCCATGATCAAGACCTTCCTATGCATATTTGGGTGGAAGTTTCCAGAACAGCGGTGTATGTACAAAACCGTACTCCACATAGAGTACTCGAGAACAAGACTCCTGAAGAAGTCTTCTCCGGAAAGAACCCAGAAGTCAGCCATCTCAGAATATTCGGTTGTCCTATGTACATACACATCCCAAAAAAGAAAAGGACAAAATCAGATCCTTCAGGAAAGAAGGGTATATTCGTGGGATACTCTGAAAGCTCGAAGGCTTACATAATCTATTTCCCAGGATACAAGAAGATTGACATCAGCATGGATGTGACATTTGATGAAGACACAGCTTACAACAAATCCAAAAATATCCCTACTGAAGAACTTGAAGAAGCAGAAACAGAAGCACCCAAAATTCATGATACAACCATGAATGACGAAGCTCAAGAAGAAGATCGAGAATTTGAAGAACCACAAAGACCTGTAGATCCACCTCTGGAGAAGAATCCTCATAAGAGGAAAGCTTCTTGGGTATGAGAAATTATCCAAGGTGCGGAAAGATATGGGGCTGCAGAAGAAAATCACAGAGAAAGAAAAAGGACCAGATCATGCTCCAGGTATGTAGCTTTATTATGTGATTTCATTTATAAATAACCTTTCAGTTATGAAGAAGTGGCAGAACAGAAATAATGGAAGGATGCTATGATCGAAGAATACCAATCAATCATGAAGAATGATGTTTGGGATGTTGTCCCAAGACCAGAAGGGAAGTCAGTTGTAACTTCCAAATGGATCTATAAGATCAAGCATGATGCAGACGGTAGCATTGAAAAGTATAAGGCAAGATTTGTGGCTTGGGGTTTCTCTTAGAAAGAAGGAATAGACTATGAAGAAACATTTGCACCTATATCCAGATACACTTCCATCAGATCAATACTTTCTCTGGCTGTAGTGATGAAATGGAAGATACACCAGATGGATGTCAAGACCGCTTTCTTGAATGGTGTAGTGGAAAAAGAAGTGTATGTAGAACAGCCACTCGATTTTGAGACACATGACCAAGAGTCTCATGTATGCAGATTGAAGAAAGCCCTATACAGTTTGAAACAGGCACCCAAGACCTGGTATGGCAGAATTGACAGCTTTCTATCCAGTTTGGGCTTTACCAAGAGTAAAGCAGATTCCAACCTTTAATATAAGGTTGAAGATGGCAACCTAGTGATGCATGTATATGATCTATTTGTGATAGGTACATATGGGTTGATTGCTGATACGAAGAGAAATCTTCCTGCTGAGTTCGAAATGAAGGACTTGGGGATGATGCATTACTTTCTAGGTATGGAGGTATGGAAGAGTGTAGATGGAATCTTCCTTAGACAAGGGAAGTATGTAGTAGATATTTTGAAGAGGTTTGGGATGATGGACTGCAAGGCTATGGCCACACCTATGGCATCGAACCTGAAGCTATTGAGTGATGCTTCATCAGAGTCGATTGATGCTACAATGTATCATCAGATGATTGGATCATTGATGTACCTAATGAACACGAGACCAGACATTTGCTTTTCTATGAACACCTTGAGCCAGTTCTTGACAGATCTAAGAAATGTTCACTTGGTTGTTGCAAAGAATTTTCTGAGGTACCTAAAGGGTACAGTTGATTATGGGCTCAAGTACGATGCGAATCAGAAGATTAACCTCGAGGGTTATGTTGATTCAGATTGGGCAGACAGTGCCATTGATAGGAAGAGCACTTCAGGGTGTTGCTTTAGTATGGGATCAAGTGTGATATCTTGGTTTAGCAGGAAGCAATCCTGTGTGGCACTGAGTACAGCTGAAGCATAGTATGTCGCAGCTTGTTTAGCTAGTTGTGAGGCAGTATGGCTATGGAAGCTACTGTCTGATGTATTTGATCTCCAATTGGATTCTACTTGTATACATTGTGACAACCAGAGTTGCTTGAAGTTGTCATAGAATCCAGTGTTCCATGAGAAGTCGAAGTACATTGAGATCAAGTATCACTATATCAGGGATATGGTGTAGAGGGGAGCACTGAAGCTATAGTATGTTGCGACGGAGGAACATATAGCTGATGTTTTGACGAAGCCATTGGCTAGAGTGAAGTTCGAGTACTTCAGGGAGAAGCTTAGTGTTCTCCAGATTGAGGTTTAATCCAAGGGAAAGTGATGAGTCCCATAACCATTCTGACATGGTGAGAGGATTGGTTCCTTCCATGGTCAGATGTAAGGGCTGAGCCATTCTGTCATGGTGGGAGGATTGGTTCCTTCCATGATAGATATGAGTGCTGAGATCCATAGCCATTCTGACAAGCAGGTCAGATATAAGGGTTGAGCCATTCTATCATGGTGAGAGGATTGGTTCCTTCCATGTTAGATGTGAGTGCTAAGCCATTCTAATATGAATGTAGGATTGGTTCCTACATGATCAGATATAAGGGATATTTCCATTCTTGGAATGGAGCTGCCTAGTGAGGTACCAGGAAAACTCAGTTTATGACTGAGGGTCGTTCTGATATGACCGTGATATTTGTTCTCACATGATCAAATATGAGTGCATGGCCATTCTGATGTGATAGATGGATGTGTTCCCACTTGATCAGATGTAAGGGCTGAAGCCATTCTGTCATGGCTAAAGGATTAGGTTCCTCCCATGTTAGATATGAGTGCTAAGCCATTACGACTTAGTGTCAGATATAAGGGCTACCGCCATTATTTGAATGGAGCTACCTAGTGAGGTACCAAGGATCCTCAGTCTAGGACTGAGAGCGTTTTTGATGTGACTGAGGGATGTGTTCCCATGTACTCAGATATAAGTGTTGAGCCATTTCACAGATGATAGTAGTTTGGGTTCCTATCATGCTGGTGACTATAAGTGCTGTGCCTTTTCACAGATGGTAGTAGTTTGAGTTCCTACCATGCTGGTGATTGTAAGTGCTGAGCCTTTCCATAGATGGCAATAGTTTGAGTTCATACCATGCTAGTGGATGTGAGTACTGTGCCTTTCCACATATGATAGTAGTTTGGGTTCCTATCATGCTGGTGGTTGTAATTGCTGAGCCATTTCACATATGATAGTAGTTTGAGTTCCTATCATGCTGGTGAATGTGAGTGCTGGGTCTTTCTGATATGATTATAAGATTGGTTCCTACATGATCAGATGTGAGTGTTGGTCATTCCTTTCTGACGAGTAGGTCAAATGTAAGTGTTGGGTGAGCCATTCTGACTTAGTGTTAGATATAAGCACTAAAGAAAGACCTACATGGAGGCTAGGCCTACAACCAGCATGAAAAAGGGCTGGCTCTATAGAACTTCCTGTGACGAGAAGAATCATGAGATAGCACCAGGGATGATCTAGATCGAGTGATGATTGAGATCCAGTGATGACAGCCAGTGATGATCCAGATCCAGTGATGATACCTCATGATGATCCAGATCAAGTGATGATCCAGATCCAATGATGATGACCAGTGATGATCCATATCTATTGATGATGTCCCATGATGATCCAGATCGAGAGATGATCCAGATTCGAAGATTGAAAATGACATGAAGATGAAGATGAATTGAAGAATCAGAAGACTTGAGATGCAGATGATGAGATGATCCAGTTGATGCAGAGAAGAAGACCAGTGCTGAAAATTGTGTCGAAAGAATACCTTCCTAGTTAAGAGGGAGTGTTGATGTATTTGTAACTTCGGAATGTATTCATCTATGTATCTTATGTATTGTAACCCGATGTTTATTCCAGGATGTATCTATAATGTAATTGAGTCATATTTTCATGCCACGATGTTCCGATCGGGAGGATCAATTATGTAAATAAGTCATGTCAAGTCATAGTAAGTAACCCTCCAATTGTCTAAGGGTTAAAGTCCCCGCAATTCTGGGGCACTAGGGTTATTAGACTCTCCTAATAGAGGTTGGCCCTAGTAGGGTTTTAGTCATGTCGAGATTAGTATAAATAGAGAACTGGAGCCTCTATTTATCACACAAGTCATACACACTCAAGTATAGCGCATACTTGAGGAAGGAGAAGTCACTAGGGCTAGACAAGAAGAAGATTGTTGCTGTTGGGAGATCACTTACTGTTTTGGGGATTTTAGTGTTTTGGTGCTGATTCTATCTCTGAAGAAGTTGCGGGGTTTTCTCCTTTATGGTTTCCCCAAGGAAAAACACTGTGTTCATTGCCTCTTGTGCTTGATTGCTATACTTGTTATTCTCTCAGTTAAAGATCCTAATAATGCTAGCTTAATGTTGAAAAACTAACAAACTGAAAGAACAAAGCGAATATTTGGAAATAGATGAAGTGAACGTCCAGAGAAACCTATATATATATATATATATGAAACAAATGTTATCTGTCTAGAATCACGTGAATGCTGTGTAAACCAATGAACTCTGCAGGTGCGTTCTTGACCACCGAGTCAGCCTACAACCAAGTTGTTAAGTGAACACATGCTCTATGCTGCTAACTTGGGTGTCAAATATTTGTGCTTTGATTACTTACAGAATTCTTAATTAAAATGCACATGGATTTTAATATATATATATATATATGATTATGAACTGAATCTTTTCAATAGCTTGGCAATTAGAGTTCTGAGTGGTTATATATATATATATATATATATATATATATATATATATATATATATACATTTTGAATATTTGTGATAGCTTGGTATTTAGGGTTAGTTAATGATGATATGGTGTGAGGATTTAAGATTGTAGTTATTAAATTTCATTAAATTGGTTTTTCTAAGAGTTATCTTTTAAAAAAGAATAAAAAAACATATATTATGTGAATTTTTTTGTTTTAATTGTTTTAATGAAAATAGTTGATAAATTTATTGAGAAAATTAGTTTTATAGTATTTTTTTTTTAAAGTTTGAAGTGTATAAATAATTTCAAAGTGGATAAGGTGCCACAAGTTAAACACACACACACATTTATAATCTTTATGATGTAATTTTACATATTTGTCAAATTTTCTATCGAATTTGGTAACACGTTTAAAACAATCCCAATCTTAATGAATGAGGAGGTTCATATAAGGTTTTCATGATATTTTTGTTTTTATTAATTAATAGTATTAATAAATATGTGTTGGTTGTGTTTATTGATAATCAATATATGGACACCCTAATAATAAATAATGAAATGCTATATCAATAATACTAAGAAAAGTGTCATGGATGGTCAATCAACTAATTAAAATAGTAATTCAGTATAATTAAGCACTAGACCCAAACCCAATAAGTTTGATACTACCCCATTTTCAATTTCTAGGGCAATAGTTCCGGCACCATATGTAAGGTTGGATTCTTAATTTACATGTAGTTAACATGGAGTGTCAATCTAAGATTCAATGCTAAAGGATGATAATCAGCATGAGAGTGTTTCTCTAAGGTAAATTGAAAGATAGTCTAGATATAAGGTTAAACAATGAAAATTATCTATTTTATTACTTGTAGGGATTGTGAAGTTAAACTATTTTTTCCTTAGCTATATCAAAATTAATTAAAATATTAGTTAAAAAAATATAATGAATTTAAAAAAATTGATTTAAAAATATCAATCATTAATTGAATCATTTGATAATTTTGTAAGCAAGTATAACCACCATATTGGATCATCTTGAACAACAAAGAATTAGCCTTGAAAAATGGTTAAACTTTATACAATGGCGTTCATTGATTAACGCAAAAAAATGGCATTAAATTATTGCAAATAAAGTTAGACACTATGTGGCATCTCCAATTTAAATAAGGGTTTCATTTCAACATTTGAAATTTAATTTCGAAGAGATCAATAGTGATTTCAATCATTAACATATACAATATTGAATTCTATAAATCATTTAATGATACCAACCTGATATGAAAAAACATAGTATACATTAACTATAGTATCAAAATACATATATGTGTCGCACATATACATATGGCATGTCAGATTTACATGAGCGATACATGTCAAATTTAAATGAATGATCTGCATCTCCAATCCAATTTAATATGCGGTAAATCATCAATAATATAAATCATATGCATACACACAATACATTTTATAAATCAAACAACATCAGCATCGACATGATTTGAAAACCCATCATATATACGAAGGACAATACCAAAATAGATCTGTATGTCAAATTTAAATTTAAAATATCAATATCCGCTGTAATTAAATATATGCATGTCAACAATTGATACAAGCTAGGTCCATTAGCAGAGCTAGAGGAATCTGTACCTCCACCACTAGAGCCATAGCCATCAATTCCTTTGCAAATCTTAATGTATAATGTAAGATCTGGTATATCTCTCCACCATAATATATATCACTGAAAGCAACCAATGGGTTTATAGAGTCATGTAACAACCCCATGTGAACATTTCTTTGTTTTTTCCTTTGTCTGCATCAAAATCCAACTCATGCCTTCGATGCCACTCACCCTTACGACTTATGAGTATTATAATTGGATCAGAAAATGATGTCATTGTCGGAGGGGTGCTGGTCGTAAGAGGAAACTTACTATTCAGAAATAATTATGTTAAGTGGAATAAACCTAGCCTTGGGATTCTTCCTAGGATCCCTGTTTCATAGTCGTTAACATACAGGAAAGGATTTTAAATGATGGCATTAACCTTTATCCCACATTAGACCATGTTATAAATTGTAACACCATCAAATTCTCAGAGATAATATTTGGTTTCAAAGACAAGCTTATTCTTTCGATAAAACACACAAACATTCTTATAGCCTGGTTAGTTATGTAAATCCATAAACTATGGGTTAGATATTATGTACACTTTCCATAAGAATACAATATTTTAGGATTCGAATTTTCTCTAAAATTTTACCTTATACTAAAACCTTCCTACCACGCTGATGACCATAATAATCTTAAACTTCTTGATCGAACATCATACATATGATGCATCTTAGTTTAAATAATTATGTGACCTTTCAAAGGAAGAAGGCTTATACTCAACCTTAAATTATAGTTTTGTAACATACATGTTTGAAAGCACAATCCAACATATAATGACCTGAAACTATTAAATAATATAAGGGTCTCTTAAGTGATTAATGAACATTATTTTAGTCGTTCATCTTTAGTCATAATAAATCCATCCTCAAAGATACCGAGTTATTGAACTACCTTTCCCCTAAGCAATTATGCTCTATTGGAAAGGCTGTCTATTATTTATTTCTAACTAATAAATCATAAGAAGTACACTTGTATTCACATCCACATCATAACTCTATAATCCTCGACCAACAACATTTTAATCACGTGGGTGACAGAATCTTATTGCCATTCTAGTAATTATTATGCATAACTTTAAGAAGCATAGTCTGCAAGTGTTTCAATGACATAGTGTTGTTAACGATACTCGAGTGTGGGTAATAGTCATCACTGATCCCAATAACTTTTAATGATCTGTTATAAAGTAATAAAACATTTGACAAGGTTGTAGATCAATATTACAGATACACAAAACAATTCAAGGAAACATAAGAATTTTCAGACAAGAGAGACACGCCATGTATGTGGTTCGCCCCATACTTGGGGTTACATCCACCAAACTAGTCGCCTTATTTATTATAAAACAACATAAGAAGGTATACAACCCACACCATAAATGATGTGTTATCGTTTCCACCCTTCAAGGTTTTCTCATGAAAATAGAGAGGATCTTTTACCTTACCAACATGAGAACCATATAACCCTAGGATATATCTAGGAAATCTTTGAGTAGGACCGCCCCACCTTTTAATTCATTAATGAGATATTTATTTATATAAATATATACTATAGTGTAACTTGAAATTTCTAGAGGTCTAGATTCATTATCCAAGACAATTAAATCTTTGAGCCTTTAACCACAATCTAGATGCATTAACCACAAGGTCAGATAATGTAACAGTTCCATCCTACCATTACATGAAGCTCTCAAAATCATGTAACCCTTTTATGCACTTATTATTTGGCCTCATTTATTCTAATTACCATTATAACCACTTATACTATGAAATGAGAACTTTATACTAAGAACGAGAACTCTAGGCATAAAAACGACGATTTTTGCAAAAAAAACACCAAAAACACCCCTAAATAGAAAAGTGTTGATACCAGTATACACTTTTTTTTTCGGGGTTAAAAATAGAGCCATGTCCAAACATCCCATACTGTTGTTTACAAAAACTTTAAAATCAACCTCTAAATTGGAAAAATATTTTTTTCTCAAAAATATAAATTACAAATTTTGTGAAACTTGCATATTAAAAAAACAAAAATATTCCATAAATAATTTCACCACTCTAACCATATAAAATAAAAGAAATTATGATTTGATTCATAATAAAATCATATATTAGACTATACAAGAACAAATGATTCATATAAATATTCAAAATCTCCTTCAGAGTTTCAATCATAAACATCATACTAATAGAAAACATCTAAAATGTTTCATTTAAAATTATTGAAATTCATCCATGGAATCTCAAACCCCATTAGAATCTACATTTTCTGCAGACAAAGGGCTGGATGAAGATTCTGATGACCCATATTCTTCTCTATTATCAATAGGTGCACCGTCCGAGTCTACATCTATGCCCATCATTTCAGTTGTCATATTCCTGCTAGATCTACGACTTGTTTGAGGAGACTCCCATCTTCCAACTTGTTCTTTTGGAAGCAACTTCTTGATAATCTCTAGAATCTTCGAGTGAAGAGTTCCTTTCTTTGTCATCTTGAAATCATAAACAAGTATATCAACTTCCTCTAATTTCAATATGTCAATGCGGCAATGATTTATTTTTTGACCCTTTATTTTTCTCTTTCTGCAAACCCTTTTCTCAACTACCATATCTACCTTATACACACCATCAAACGGGTGTGTATGCGTTGCATACCAATGTACTTCTATTGATACTACTTCTTATTTTTCTTTATTCACCTTCATAAATTTTGCAATCCAGAAACGATAATCACATGCATCATCTGTAGCCAAAACTGCAATCATGCAACCCTCCTTGATATCTTGTACTAATCCCTTATAAAGGTCTTCCATCTCTCGATGCTTTGCAGATGATCTTCTAGAGCCAATATACATTTCTCTTTCCTCTACTTGAGAAAACTCAACGCCTTGAGGTTCAACATTTGTTTGCTCCTTTTCATTTGTTACTCCTGGCCAAGTAAATGGAGACTTCAAATATATATCTCCATTTGAAGAGTTTGAAATTATGTCACTTTGCTCCATGTAAAAAGACTCCCACCATACAGAATCAGCAACATCAAAGTACTCATATGTATCTTCGATAGATTTTTTTATTTCTTCCATGCATTGAGAAGAATTAACATCTCTATTGTGTCTCCTTGCATTATGAATCTCTGAATATGATTGCAATAACAATAAATTTGAAGCATACATTTGACGATTTGGGATGAATTTCAAAAATTCCAAGCCTGATGAAGGCCCCCATTCTGTGCTAGTTGAGTACTTCTTTCCCCATAGTAGTGTTTTTCCATCAATATTTTTTATACGAAATTGATGTTGAAAGCTAATGTCATTAAGTTTTTCAATGCACCTTTCTTCACCATGCGATCCAAAAATAAATCTTCGCATGTCAACAGTTTCTTCCAATTTTTGTACAACAGGTTCTGGATAGTATGCTTTCCTTACAATTTCAATCAATGATGGTAGGCTCCCGAATTTCTTCCTCCTCAATTTCCTTGCAAAATGGCTGAACATTTGATCAATATGATCATGTGTATGCCCAACAAGAAGGAAACCAACTTTTACCTTTTTAAAAATTCCCAATTCAACAAGCATGTTTAGATAAGAAAACACAACCTGATTTTTGTTTTCTCGGCTTGTGCTGTCCAATTGAAAATATAGAACTTTAGGAAGATCACCAGGCCAATGAGAAAGGACATGATGAATTATGGTGATGGTAAAATCTGCATCATTGTGAATGTTTGGAGCTGTAACGTAAACCCTTGGAAACATTTCACCATTAAAAACCATACACCCAACCAAGTGAATCTGAATAAAATTTTCCTCCTTTAAATTCTTTGGCACACGTACAAAATGTGGCAAGAGTGTTTTTTTCTGATCCATGCCATCAATTATCAAACCCATATACTTATGTGGAGCATCATAACACTTCTTGCGATGTTTGTACAACTTTTGTCGTTCATTTAATTGTTGATTGCGATGTTCTTGCAGTGAATTAATTATGGAATCTACAAAGAACATATAAAATAATATTGATAACTTGTTTTAATAATTGACATTTATATAAAAAAATAAACAAATTTTTAAACATACCTCTTTCTATCCCTTCTGATCTATCCCTCCTTTCTTTAAGAGAAGCACACGTACTGCAGATCCCCATCCTTAACCTCGTTGGAATGCGGACATTGTTGAACTTCTTTTTCCATACTCTTGTGAAATATGCATATTTGATAAAGTTTCCACTTCCTTGACCACCTTGAACATAATCCTTGTATAAGTTTTAGATTTCTTGTCTTGTGAAATTATCTGGAATGTGTATTGTTTCTCTATTTGGCATACTCTCTCCATGCTTTGAAAATAAATCATGCATCCTTGATATTGCGATGTGTGTTGATGGTCCAGTGATCCGTCCCTGATAATCATCAGAATAAAATGTTGGATCCTTTTCTAGTCTTGTTTGGATTCTTGATAATCTAAGATTACCAATTGAGTGAATCCTTCTGAATTCCTTTCTACAAAGAAGAACATTTCCAATGCGATAATCATAACCTGTCCTTGTAGAAATCATACACCCCACTAAATATGAATTTTGCATACTTTTGTTCATTGATAAATACACATTCCTTTTCTCCAAGGCATAATTGTAGCCTATACCCTTCAAACAATTGTTGTGGCAACACTCACTTGAAATTAAGTGAGTAATGGAACTTGGACTTGTGAGCAATTCTTTCCTAGACCTTGTATAACTGGAATGCTTTGATTGACATAAAAAGGTCTAGTCATACACTTAATCCTGCTCATTGTTGGATTATGTCTCTGCCTTTCCTGGACCATTATGTCTGCAACAACAACCTCATCAGAATGAATGTTTTCATTGTGATAAATATGACCCCCCTCATTGAAAACATGATCACTAAATTCAATATGAAAATGATTTTCATGATCAATGTGAGCACCAACACTATTGGTGCCACTAAATTCTTCATTGAAGGGGAACTCTTGAAATTCAACATTGACATCATTGGTGCCTGTAACATCCTTACTTGGAGGAGAATCATTGTCTTCATCATTGGTGGCTTCATCATCAACAAAATCATCATCGATTCCATTGAAATCCTCGCTTGGAGGATTATCATCGTCGGTGCCATTAAAATCTTCACTTGGAGAGAAGTCATCATCGGTGCCATTGAAATCCTCACTTGGAGGAAATTCATCATCGGTTCCAAGAAAATCCCCGCTTGGAGGAAAATCATCATTAGTTCCATTTACATCCTTGCTTGAAGGTGACTGATCATCGGTTCTATTGAAATCCTCACTTGGAGGAAAATCATCATCACTGCCATTGACATCGTCGCATGGAAGAAACTCATCATCAGTTCCATTGAAATCCTCACTTGGAGGAAATTCTTCATCACTGCCATTGACATTCTTGCTTGGAGGAAACTCATCATCAGTTCCATTGAAATCCTCGCTTGGAGGAAAATCATCATCATTTCCATTGGCATCCTCGATTGGAGGAAACTCATCATGAGTTCCATTGAAATCCTCTTTTGGAGGAAAATCATCATCATTGTCATTGAAATCCTCGCTTGGAGGAAACTCATCGTCAGTTCCATTGAAATCCTTGCTTGGAGGAAAATCATCAGCATTTCCATTGACATCCTCACTTGGAGGAAATTCATCCTCAGTTCCATTGAAATCCTCACTTGGAGGAAAATCATCATCATTGCCATTGACATCCTCACTTGGAGGAAACTCATCATCAGTTCCATTGAAATCCTCGCTTGGAGGAAAATCATCATCATTGCCATTGAAATCCTCGCTTGGATGAAAATCATCATCATTGCCATTGACATCCTCACTTGGAGGAAACTCATTATCAGTTCCATTTAAATCCTCATTTGGAGGAAAATCATCTTCACCATTATTGATTTTTTTGTCCTCACCAAAATCATCATCGGTCCCATTAAAATCCTAACTTATATGAAAATTATCATCACTCCAATTAAAATCCTCATTGGGAGGAAAATTGTCATCATCTTTCTTATTTTCTTTAGGATCCCCACTTGGAGGAAGATATTCATCATCATCATCATCACCTTCACATTCTTGCCCTTCATAAGTGCTTCCTTCAAAATCTTCAGAACATGGAAGTTCTTGAACAACGTGTTTGATTACATTGCTTGCACTGCCAGTAGCTTAGCTAGATGAACAATACAATGCTTCATTGACATTAGAATTCAATTCAGATGAGTCCATGCCTTCTCACTAAAATATAGAATTAAAGAAAAATATTAATAGAGAAGACAATGAGCTTTAATGATAGACCTCACCAAAATGTAGAATGGTGCAAATGTCAATCAACCATCTTATATCTATGAGAATGAAATGTTCCCTCCAAAAACTTCCCTCCAAAATTTAACTCCAATTTTTCGTTCAAATTTTTCCCTCCAAAAGTTCCCACCAAAAATATAGGGCGCATTTCAAGCACATTCAGAAAACTAGTAAAAAAAAGAAATTTATGATATAAAAAAAATATGAAATAATGTATTAAATAATTACATATTTATATCCCCATGCATATAAAACCAATGAAGTTTTGTGTAATTTTTTATATATACAAAATATGTAATAAAGTAATGGTTATTTAACTTCTTTTTAATCCCATATTTGTAAAACAATCAATGTTAAACCTAATTTAGGTTATATAAATCATTTAGTTTTCCTACTATTCATCCTGCAGTTTGGAGAAATTTAGTAACAATTTTAAGGTTAGTTTTTTTTCTTTTTGAATAAATAGTGTAGTTTTTTTTTGTTCCTATTTTAATAGATAGGTTAGTTTTTTATTTCCTTTTTTAATAAATAGGTTAGTTTTTTTCATTTTTCAATAAATAGGTTAGTTTTTTTCCTTTTTTAATAATTATGTTAGTTTTATTCCTTTTTTAATAAATAGAATAGTTTTATAGTTAATTTTACAATGATAGCTTTATGGTTTTATACAGTTGTCATTCATTATTTTCTAGTTTTATTGATTTTTCATTTGTCTCAATGTATCTTATAAATTCATTATTGTTTAGACTATGCAACAATTCAGGAAGGGTTTTAAAGAAGGAGGAGCTTCTAGCACTTTCAAGAGAGGAAGAGTTTTAAATAAGAACTAGAAGATTTCACAGGAGCTTCTAGCACTTTCAAGAGAGGAGTCTCTACCAAATTCCAAGTTAGTTATTCTTTCAAGAAAGGAGTCTCTACCAAATTCCGGGTTAGTTATTTTATTTTTTTATATAAATACAATTTTTTTAAGAGATGTAGTGTTAATTAAAAAAAGACCTACCCTTATCAAGAGTTTTGTAATTTTGATTATTTTAAATTTTAAATTTTTATCTTTTATTTTTTATTTTTTTATTAGAAATTGTGCAAATGGAGAGAGCCGTATCCCCACTCGCTCTGCTCCAATTTCATTTGCCACTGCTTCAACAACTTCCAGAGGAAACCTGCATCGATAATATAATATAAGCACTTTAAGATGATAGATTTTGTGATGCATAGTATGCGCTTTGATAACTCCTGTGATGCTTATATTTATTTTGATAGAGTGGGTGAAGATATAGTTTGTAATGTTTGAATGCAATTTGAAGACAACAACTCTTGAAGATATCTACCAAATACTTGAATGCTTTTTGACGGCCTTTGTAAAAACAACTTCAAGATTAGACACTTGACAAGCTTAAATGAAATTCAAAATGTAATTTTTTTTAATGAAAATAGTATGATTTTCTTTCCTTGAAAAAGAAAATGTTATATTAGATTATATAAAAAAACAGTTTAAAATATACAACTTCGTGACTAAAAAATTAATATCATATATATGTCCCCTCGTTAGCTCGAGTGTACTTATAATCCAAATTATAAGCTATTGCACAACCCAAAATATAGGTTATTTGAAAAGCATTAACACAATATGTATAGAGTAGTCGTTACCTTATTGGTCTGTACACAATATTCCCTTTTTTCTCTTTATATAAAAATTATGAATTAATGTCATCTTGATCTTACTTTCTAATAATATAAATGAAATAATACATATTCATTGTAGCTAAATCTAAGATTCATATTATATTATATTATATAATAATAATAATAATATAAATATAAATGAAATAATCCATATTCATTATATTTAAAGTCAAAGCTCAAATGAGTAATAAAGCCAAAGGTCAGATTCATTATATAATAATAACAATATAAATGGAATAATCCATATTCATTATATTTAAAACTCAGATTTAGTAATAAATCCAAAGCTCAGATTCATTATAGTAGAGGTAAAATCCTCGGGCTGAAACATATCTGCAAATCTCCTCTGATCCAAACACTAATAGTCTGCAGAGCCAGAACCATGTGCTGGGCGAAGTTTTCCCATTAAACCCATGTGTCTTTTTTTCTCAGCTTCCTCAGACGTAACTTGCCCCTGGCAGTGTTCTGCCTGAGCCTGAGACTGGTTGTAGGTCTGTGCAGCAGGAGGATGCATCGATTCTCGAATGTCCCACCATACTCATCGGCCTATCATGATTGCGACCATCCTCCATCTCCGCCTCCCTTCTACTCTACCCTCCTCCAGCTTCCACCTCCTCCACTCCACCCTCCTCTGCCTCCCTTCCACCTCCTCCACCGTCAAAACAAGGGGAGCGTCGCTCCATGGGAACCAAAGGGGGCTACTCTACCCTCCTCCAGCTTCCACCTCCTCCACTCCACCCTCCTCTGCCTCCCTTCCACCTCCTCCACTGTCAAAACAAGGGGAGCGCCGCTCCATGGGTGTCAAAGGGCCGCCCGTTGGCACCCATGGAGCGACGCTCCCCTTGTTTTGATGGTGGAGGAGGTGGAAGGGAGGCAGAGGTGAATGGAGCGCCTTCGGATCTGAGTCACTAGATTCTAGAAATTGTGCAAATGGAGAGAGCCGTATTACCACTCGCTCTGCTCGAATTTCATTTGCCACTACTTCAACAACTTCCAGAGGAAACCTGCATTGATTCTCCAATGTCCCACCATACTCATTGGCCTATCACGATTGCGGCCATTCTCCATCTCCGCCTCCCTTCCGCTCCACCCTCCTCCCGCTTCCACCTCCTCTGCTCCACCCTCCTCCCGCTTCCACCTCATCTGCTCTACCCTCCTCCCGCTTACACCTCCTCTGCCGTCAAAACAAGGGGAGCACCGCTCCATGGGGGCCAAAGGGCTGCCAGTAAAGGGCGGCCCTTTGGCGCCCATGGAGCGGCGCTCCCCTTGTTTTGACGGCAGAGGAGGTGTAAGCGGGAGGAGGGTGGAGCAGAGGAGGTGGAAGCAGGAGGAGGGTGGAGCAGAAGGGAGGTGTGGAGCGAAAGGGATGCCCTTTATAGTTTAATTTATGTTTTTCTAAGATTAAAAATCTACCCACCCAAACTGTACAACACCTTGCTTTTTTCTCCATACAATAATAATGAAGCCTATATTTTGTAGGAATATTGTATTCCTTAATATATGAGTGTTTTAGTTTTCTGTTTTAGCTGTTGGAGAGTTATTTCAGCCATTTACGTGTGAAATATGAAGTTGAAGGTTTGAGAAAATGCATTGAAATGAAAAAACAAATGATTAGAGTCATATATATGTTATGTGATCGTCTGCTAGGGTCAAAACTGGAGGATTCAGTTGGGAAATTTGATATCCTTTCATCATATTATCGCTGAAACTGCCTGCTATATTAGAAGAGATCATATTAGAAGTTATTGGAATTGATTTTGAACCAAACAACAGAAAGTTTATACTGATTTAGATTATCACTGGCTTTAATTTCAGTTTTTATATGTTTAGTAGGTTTTTTATTATTATATCTAAAATTACAGGACCTTTTATGTCATCATGTTCTAGGGTTATTTAGACTCAAGAATTCAGTTGGGAAACTTGAGATGGTTTCAGGGGAGCATCACTCAAACTGCCTGCTATACTAGAATAAAATAAATCGAGGTGTACGCTTGCAACATAAAGGAGCAATTCATGGATCTATGAGTTCAACAGTTGATTATTCTCAATGGAGTATGCACAGAATATATTCCTTTTTGTGGTTCGAAAAAAAAGTTTTAACTAGCATGGATTTTCAACATGTTCGTATAATTGGAAACCAATCCCTAGATTTCATACTGAACTCTTAGTATTACAGTGTACTTGATATTTGCACCCTGTTAGCTACATACACGTAACTCAAAGGTCATTTAAAGAATACTCTCAATCTCTGTACTGAGTACCGAGGCGTAAACATTAATGGCAGTTTCGTAAATAAGCGACAGTGCACATGTCTAATGTCTGACAATTAACGGAAGCTAGCTAATATCGTTGCTGAATTTAAGATTAATGATTATTTAATCTTCAACGTGTTTCTATGGAATCACTTTACACAATCCATTTTAAACACATTTAAGTTTTAGGTCATGGAATTGGAGACACTATAGGCTACAACATCTCCATATGTGGCACAAATTTCTTTAAAGCGCACCAACATGGTACCAATAAAGGGATTTGAGTTATTGTCTAGGTAGATCAAGATGTAACGAGGCACCATTACTTGTGGGTACTCGACCTTTGACTGACAGCATGATTCGACAATCGTCGCTGTCCACTGCCTAGTTTCATCATTGTCCCACAACTCTTGTATTCATGCGCACGTTGTAAATTCCTAATGAACGATGAAAACCTAGCAGCTGGAGAAAATACTTTGTATGGAAAATTTTGGTTTTATTAAGTATGATTTAGCAACCAGGGGCTTTGGATCGAATGACAACATATGCAGTAGCTTATTCATGTAGCAAATGTTACTTTTAGGTAGCTTACTCGGTCGAATCAGGGTACAAAAAATCCTTTGGATTGCGAAAAATATTAAATTTTATGGTTTAGAATAGATTTTTGTTATTAGAGATGGATTTGTGAACCTTAATAACCCATATTACAATGTCAATAACCAAATTTGTAATTTTAATAGTCTTACTGAAGTTAAGAAGAGTATGCATAGAAAATAATGGTTGTTTTCTACAAGGATAACCTGTTCCTATAAATTGGTTCAATACATTCATTCAGTTTTTAAGAATCCAGTGAAGTTTCGGATACTGGTTGCTGAACCAGGGCAGTTCTTTGTCATTAAACACTCTCTCTCTTGTCTACTTTTTTTAAAGCTCGGACTGGATGGTGAGCAATGAGTGACAACACTAACATGCCTGTTCGTGGTTCTTTCCTTCGTAAGAAATTGAAAAACAAATTGTAGAAATGGTCTCATGATCTCTGTTTATATATGGTAAGGCATTTCAGTTGATGAATAACTCAAATTCAAACCTAATCTAGATAGATTTTGTATTTAACGCTAATCGAATAAAACCTTGCTTAATATTATGTCAGCACATCTCCATTTTTTCAACATAAAAAAACCAGGTTTTTTTTAAATATTTGTTAGAATTAAACAAACAAAATGTTAAATTGTACATCATATATGCTTCAAAACAGCATAGAAAACCATCTCTTAAATTGTAAGAAACATCATATATACTACAAAATAGCATAGAAAACCATCACTTAATAGCAGTCTCAGTTTTTTTTAATATTCGTTAGAATTAAACAAACAAAATGTTAAATGGTAAGAAATATCATATATATGCTACAAAACAGCATAGAAAACCATCACTTAATAGCAGTCTACATGCTACAAAACAGCATAGAAAACCATCACTTAATAGCAGTCGTGACACAAGGTTCAAGGTTCAAGTCACATAATTAACGAGTTTAAACCAAAATGGCCTATGACCTATGATATTGCTAATAGAAACAACCATACACAGCCAAACATAGCCAAATAGAGAAGAGAATCATATAATTTTCAATAGTTAATTGAATAGAGTCTTCGTACCCTCCAGTTACTTAGCTACATGTAATTTGATTTTTTTTGTTTATGAATGTTTGTTGATTGTATTTTAAATTTGTACATTTTGGATATACAGACAATGGCATCATGAAAGATATCTGTGAACATTTCTGGATCAAGAGCAGCGATGATTGCGTCGAAAAGAACTGTTGAGGTATCTGAGAATGTTGAGCCTCAAGATGAAGTTTTGACCTTTGAGGAATCAAAAATCAAGAATGCTAGAGAATGGAAATATGCAGCCGAAGAAGGCAGGACAAATTATTTTTGGCATTTGAAGGAAAAATATCAAGGAAAAGCAGATAGTATTCACTTATATTGTGTTGCATTTCAAATTCTTCAATCAGATTACCGATCATTGGGATTGTTGAGAGATATATGTGTGATGCCGTGTACAGAAATTGTTTATGCACAAGTGAAACAAGCGAAGACCTTTGCCAAAATTCGATATTGTTTGAAGGTTTCAAAATATAATGTTCAGGAAACTTTCACACCCTTCTATGAAGGGGTTGTACATGATATTGAAAGCGGGAGAGTAAATTTCAATATTGAGATTATTTTTAAATTGTTTTTCTTATAACTTGGATATCACAATGTAATAGATTTAATACCAATTTTTTTTTTGCAGGATTTTGCTAGGTCGATTTCAAACATGTTGAATGGAATTTATTATATAGAGGAAAATCCTATGGATGTCGTTAATGCTGCACTTCAAAAGGGAAAAGAACCAAGGAAGAATAAAAATGTTTCAAATGTTCAACTGAAGAAGTACAAGAACAAAGAGGAAAGAGCATCCGATAATCAAATCAGGTACCTAGAAATGTTACATTTAAATCTTTATCTCGCCCAAGTGAACACGCTGAAATTGTTTCCAATGAGCTCGCTACTACTATTCGTAAGAGTAAGAATCAATCTCGTATAAGAAATATGGTTGAGGGTGCTTCAATTCCTTATGAAGGCATTGTTGATTTAGATGGAATCCCTTCAAGACAGAAAAGGAGGAGATCTTCGGCTTCTAATTCCAATGTTATCCATGAATATGAGAGTGAAGATTTTGGGGGTAATAGGGAAATCATTACTCCAGGTGCTGATCTAGAGGATGGAATTGTCAAGTCCACACAAAATGCCATTCGAGATCGATTGCAGAGGGATAAATTGGTTAACAATGGGAATACATTTGAGTTGAATGTGAATCAAATTTTTAGACCCACAGAAGGGAAAGATCAATTTAGAATTAGAAAACCACATCATTTGCATATTCACAACTTGAAAGCATTAATGAGGCATAATCCCTATGCACATGTGGCTGACTACCTAGTGCTTGTTGACCCGAAAGATGTTCCTACTAGAGATGAATTTGATCAAACAAGAAGTTTTCATTACAAATATTATGTTCTTGGAGGGAATCATTTTGCAGAGGCAAGACGAGATATGATGCAAGAATATCCCAATAACCCTATTTTTGAAACAGTGAAATGCATTGTTTATGCTGGTTTAACAGATGTAGAAGCAAAGTTGTTAGCATGGGATCATAACAAAGAGAGCGAATATAGGATGACTATGACATTTATTCAAAGGTTGAGATTCATCCACAATGAATTTTTGCAAATATGCGGTGGAGATAAATTTAAGGTTGATGCAATTTTTCAGAAACAATGTTGTCTGGAAATAGGTATCCCTATTAAAGAGGATATTGTGAAATAGAAAAATTCCAAAGGTAGTGATGCATTCATAGCTATAGATGGATATTTCCAATTGGAATTCAGAGTAGGGAAAACATGGGATTTGGTTGAGGACATATTTAGGATGTGGGAGAATATTAGCAAAAAAAATCAAAAAGTGAAAAAAAGTAAAGTTGTTCCATGGACCGGCGGTAAGTCAGGTCTTGACATCAAGAAATTTCCAGAAGACATGACTATTACACCCTGGAGAACAATGTAAGGTGTGAAGGATGAAACACTAATAGCTACAATATTGTCACGAGTAAAGTCAGGTGATTTATCAATGGAGGAAATGTGCAGTGAATTTGATAGTAAGTTGATGTTTTTTTATGGTACAAAGTATGTTTATTGAGATTAACATTTTTGTTATGTTCTAAGTATTATGTTGTATTATTATATATGATTGTAAACATTATTTATTGTTCCATCATCTAGTCACAAGATTTACATGAAAATACAAGAGGAGATGGTTATAATGTTGAATGAGAATAGTTGGGATGATGTCAAATGCAACTATCCAGAATCAAGCTCAACAGAAACCTTAGAACAATTTTTTGTTGCATTCAAGAAGGTATGTTGATCTATGATACATCCTGAATTATTTATTTCGTAAATCATTTAATTTCTTTTTTATTACTTATAGAAAAAAATTTCATTTGAAGATGCCAAAGAGGGGTACAGATGGAGTACCAGAGTCCTTCAAAATTCATATCCAAAGAGCCAAAATAAAACGACAAAGGAGACAACGTCTTGAAAACGTTGAACTTGATGATACACTTTATCATTCAATTTGGAATGGGCTTGACACTATGCAATATAAAGTCATTTTAGGTGACTGTACGGACATTGCAAAAATTGTTCCTAAAAAGGAGTACAGCCTAGTTATTGCAGATATCCCTCATGGATTCAATATACGAAACACTACTTATGATTGTGAGGCTTATACTTACCAATCATTCAGTAAAGTGGTTTTAGGATTTGTAGATGTCACAACATCACCACTATGGAGATTCATTGTTTTCCATTCTGACACACAATTAGGGGGGTTGTTGACATCCTTCAAGGGTAAAGCAAAAACAAGGAAACAACTTTATTGGTAATATATTTGCACTATTATTATCAAGTTATTGAATTTATAAATAAAGTATATTTATTGATAAGTTAATTCAATTCTTTTTTTTATTTTGACTGTAGAAAAAAGCCTAATATTCATAGCTCCAATAGTGATCCATTTTTAAATGATATTGAAAACATACATCTTGCAACTTAGACAAAAGATGAGACTTATGAATCTCTTTTAATCAATAAAAAGAGTGAAGAAAAATATAGTCAAATGTTGACTTATAATGCTATGGTTAAAAAATTGACATATGAAGAAAGGGATTTGAAAGGAGTGGCTGTAAACATCTATCAAAAGCCACAAGCTTTGATTAGTTATCTCACAGATACATTTTCAAGTGAAGGAGATTGGGTCTTAGATTTGTTCTCGGGTTCAGGTCAAATTTCAGATATTACATATGGAAACATATTTCAAGTTTTATTGTTTTTTATTATTCATTAATTTTTTTTAAAGTATGCTTCTTTATGTTATTTGTCTTAACTATTTCTTTTGTTTTTGGTGATTAGGTACAACAATAGCATGCTCCTTACAAAAAGGAAGAAATTGCATATCCATTGATAATGATCCCCTATAATGCAATTACACCAAGCAAAGAATTAATGCTATTCAAGTTATTCGAGATGAATTACAAGAAGTTGGTTTGAAGAAAGGGGAGTTTAGTGAAACACTTGTGGCGAAGATGTCAAAAGAGCCTCAACCCCCATTAGGAGGGATTTTTGGAAAGGAGCACTTTGGGCATCTTGCAGACATAGAAGACCCAATGGAAGAGAACATTGATGTCCCCGAGGAAATCCAAGCTCCAGAAAATTCCAAATTCGATGAAGAAATTGGCCTGCATGATATTGTTGATTAGTTGAGTGTCTTGAAGAAAATGTTTAATTTGACAACTTTTTGATAAGATATATTAGTACTTTTTTGACTTTCAGACTTTATTTTAGAAATAAAATCT
>LPNX011076821.1:258183-285064 GCA_001517045.1 Pseudotsuga menziesii
GAGAAAAACAAGAACTGTGTTGAGTTCTCATTTCATAGTATAAGTGGTTTTATTAATCCATATTTATTTTAGTTACCATTTTTACCCTTCTTAATATTCTCAAGTGACCTCAAAATACCATTCAACATAATACTTCCTTTCTTAAACTAAATCGATCCATCATGCCTTTCCCTTCTTCTAAAATACTAGATTTATGTAACTACTTACACATCATGTACATCACATAAATAAATCATGAAGAGATTATTACCTGACAGACCTACGGATCTAAATCGCTTACAAGTTGCACTCAACATCAGCGATTTTATTTCACGGGATTAGTATTTTTCAATCGCAGGTAATGCTTAGATTTCGCAATGATTTCATTTAAGGATTGGGGATCAGTCTTCTCGTAAATTGCATGAACTCTCCAAAATACACCATGGTTTCTTTTAGGGACTTGGATCTGCTTTACTGAAATACACAACGATTTCATTTTTCGGACTTGGATCAATTTTTCCTTAACTGCACGAACTCACCGAAATACATAGTGATTTCAACTAAGGAAATGCATCTGTTTTACTTAAATACATAGGGAATTCAACTAAGGAAATTGAATCTGTTTTACTTAAATACACAACGATTTCAACTAAGGAAAATGGATTTGTTTTACTTAAATACACAGTGATTTCAACTAAGAAAATGGATCGGATTCCATCAAGGCTCAACATCGAACCGAACAGGATTTCATATTTTAGAGGAAAGAGATCCATTTTTAAACGCATGCAGTAAAAAAAAGGAACAACCAATTAGTTAGTAGGAATCAGATGCAATCATAAAATAAGCAATGATTTAGTTTTTGGAATCGCATGCAAGGTAAGGAGCTTCCTACGAACCATGGATATTTATACTTACAAACACAGGAAATAGGGACATTTTCAGAGTTGAAACCTCCTAACCCAAGCATTGGAAACACAAGAATTGCCGAGACTAAAACTTCTTGGGAAATAGCAGTGAATAATACCTTTGACAAATCGCAGTGAAGGGTGCCTTTTCGAGAATCCCTCCTCTTGGTCACAACTTCTACATTTTCATCCAATGTAGGAAGAATATGGTCCTGCCCATACCCTTCAATCTTCACTACATATTTCAACATCGTGTTCTGCTCCCAAGAACCAAATATTTTTAGCTAAACTTCCCCCCTTTCCATTGCCTAGCTCTTCCACCTTTTAAGAAGTAATTCCTCCCTTAAGGAAAAAAAATCACGCCCCACGTAAATAGGAAAGTTAATTCCCTCCTAATGGCTCCTTCTATTCCTTAACGGAAAAATCCCATGAAATTAGCGACTGTTTTCTAGGAGCTCGCACAAGAAAAAAAATCTATAACTTTCTTTAAAATTTACTTCATTGGATGGTGGTCCCTTTTCAAAAATTTTCTATTTACCATAATCTAAGCCTTTTCAAAAGAGTCAACTGAGGTGTGTGGGATCCCGTTGCACTTTCCCAAAGTGATAAAGGAAAAAATTGATTACTTACAGGTATACACCATCTGGCTCCAATTATAGTCATAATTCTAGTTAATAAGTATCCATTGTGACTTGTGGTGAAACATGTTTTCAAGTCTCTTTTAGGTCATTTAAAGAAATCTTGGAGACATAATCCCTTTTCTCATAAATATGCAAACCCCTCTTAAACTTGTTATTGTTCATACATACATACATACATACATACATACATACATACATACATACATACATACATACATACATACATACATACATACATACATACATACATACATACATNGTTTTCACATTTGTTGTTATAGGCATTTTTATTTGCATTTTTGTTAATAGATCCCCTTTCGAAGGACACTATATATATATATATATTATGTATGTATCCGTTCATGTATTTATAGAGCATAATCTATATCTGGAAAGGTAAGTCACTACCAAAATACCCTTTTGGGATTAAATCTTGTAGTTAAACCTTTTGAGGTGTCTTACTTTTAATAAATTTTGAGATGACTATAATGTTTTCTTAAGATAAAGCTTGAGCTTTTTGATCTAGGTCCTAGGGAGAACTCTGTGGTGCAAGATTTTCTTGAGATGTGTTAGGTGGATTCATCCTTGAAACCCAGTAGATATGTCAGTATACTTATGACTTACCTTAATCTTGGATGACACCTAAGACCTTCGGTTTTAGAAAAAAATATTTAATCCTTCGTCCAATTCCCGAGCCTCACTCACTGTTTTAACCTTTCCCCCTCCCAGTAGATGTAGTTGCTCGTCGTTTAAGTTCATCCCTGCCTTAGTCTCCCAAGTCTTTCACTTAGGGAATTACTTTACCTAACATATAAGGTTCTGCTGGTGGGGCCTTGGCCTTGAGCTCCTCACCAGAGAACAAGTACAATAGAAAATCAGAAATTACAACATATTCTGGGCATATTAGAGGGATATTACATCCTTCCCTCCTAAAAAGATAACACCGTCCTCTGTGTTCTTGTTCTTCCACAAAAAATTTCATTCCTCTCCTGAGTCATTTTTCTTGCTTTGTCATGTTCTGATATCCCTCGATCTTTCTGGCCTTGGTAGGTTATACTTTGTCCCAAAAATATGTAGTTTCCTGTAACAAAATCGGGTCTACCCAAATTTTACATGTCATAATTCAATAATGTAACTTAAAACATAAATAGCAGGCCCTTTTGCAATATCATAATTGCAATTTTAGGCTTGCTATCATCATACATAAATAATGAAATTGACTCGTAAGTAATACTCTTTGATACTTCACTAGTAATTTTGGCTAAGGTAAACCGTTCTTTTATTCATCATCTATTTCACAAGATTTTCATCAAAACTCTACAATTTTTTTTTGTTTTTGCTTTCTTTTTCACTTACACTTAAGTCATGAGACAGTTAGTTACTCGGGAGGTTTGATAAAATATTTTGTTTGTTATTTTTCAAGTTCTCCGATCTGTTCCTTTCAATTTCCATGTGGACTTACAGCTATATCCGAGGTTACTCTCCCTTTGACTGCTCGTCAAAAGTTTTCTCCTCGATGATATCAAACAGCGTCCTGTCTTCCAGATTTCCAATTTTTTGCCTAGGTCCTTTGCCACACCATATGCCTAACACCAATGTGCTCACACAACAATCACTTGCCTAACACCATTGTGCTCCCACAGCATATATGCCTAACACCAATGTGCTCACGTGACAATTACTTACCTAACACCACGGTGCTCCCACAACATTCAAATTTTTCCTCGTTCGTATTCAATATAAATTTTTAACCCTAACTATTTGTAACGCACCCTCCCTTGGTGCTTAGCATGACTTTACTAGTCATTGTCTCGATTCGTGAATCGGCTGCACGGTCAATCAAAGCACTCATTGATAACCCAAAATTTCAATAATCAATTTATCAAAATTTCATAATTTGCAGCGATTTTAATCGTCTTTCATGAGTCATATAACCCTATAAATCATCTAGAAAAATTACTCCTTACTCTGCCACTTATAAACGAAGGAGGATTTCACACACCACAGTGTACGTCAATTGCATCAATGATCATAATCTTGATGAAACCTGTAATGTCAGTATAACATCATCCATGGTTAATCCTTAGTTTATGAAAACTTGAAATTTGACAATTTATAATAAGCAAGACATCACCCATACTTAACCTTATTGATTAAGGCACAGAATTACTAACAGCCAATTCCGGCTGATAGTATTCCTAGCATATCCTACAACATTAGCATATAACATTGTACAACATTCATCAATTATTTTCAAGATCTACATCCTCAGACGTCCTTACTCGTCTATAGTTGGATATTCGCTAATGAAGGGATATTCCAAATTTATTCCATATTCATGAGTGGCGATGCTAGGGACATGAAAATTCCAATATCATTAGTAACTTAAAGTAAAACATAATTTCATATCTCAGCTACTTATGTCCTATCGTGCAACTTTTCTAGCTCATCCAAATGTGAACCTTTACATAGGTGCACTCTTTCTACACAACCACTAACATTAGGTACACCACACCATGCTTTTTACCTTAGCTGAATTGTAAGCCAAGTCCATAAGATGTCTAGTTCCCTTTTGAAGAAATACTATGAGGAATGTTGTTGTTCTTGTGAAAATGTATAGTAAGGTCAATAATGCAAATGAATATGTATAAATAGTTGCATAACCCAAATTCTTGCATACTAATAATTACATTTAAAGGATACATTACAACAATGGTGTTATTGTAACTAACTTGAATTCTCTTCCCAGCTACTCTGAAAATCAAATCCTACCCTTACTTAGAATCTATTTAGTATTCTAAGGATATTCAACATTTACAAGTTAACCAACAACTTGTGATCAGGAAGTTAACAGCTATTTTATACTCAGTTTTAGAAACCAAATTTACTTCTCTCATCATTCACTTATTATGTGCAACAACGAACCATTTCTAGGTTTATTAGTTCATGATAGCAAGCCTATTAACAATATCAAAACATAATTCTTCCTTACAACATATGCAATCGTAGCGGTTTTGACTAGCATTCAACCATCCGATTAACTAAAATCTTGTGTTCCTGGTCTACATGAAAGAGGTGTTTCACATTAAATACATTTTATTAAATGTTAGTATTGGCAACTTTAAAACCTCTAACATTTATTTCATTCAATTTGTATTTGTACAATATTGACCATATAATATAAGTTGTTAGCATAGCTACTTATTTTAGAGTCACTTACCTTTGTTTAAACCATTTTACTATAGTTGCAGCAAATCTTGTAGAGTGTCAAGGTAATATGGCGACTCCTTAATGGTCAACTTATTAACTTCTCTTTAACCGCTACATTGCTATCTTCAAGTGATGTCTACCTAAGCCCTTTAGACCTAAGTGACTACATTATACATCCAACATAACTTGATACTCTAATATTAATGCATGTATAGACCATCTCAAAGATTCTATAACTAAATTGCTTTAGATTGATCATTCTCAAAATGATATAGTTACTATATTCAGGTACTTTAATAGAAATTTTCCAATTTTTTGTTTTTTTTAAAGTATATTCTCAACATATCAAATTATCGAAGCTATGTTTACCAAAAATTCACTATAATTAATCAAATGTTATTGTCTTGGTAACCTTCCATAATAAACATGGAATCATATAGACTCCAGATGTTACCTCTTTCACTAAGGATTTCATCTTTTGCCTATGACCTCCATGTGATGCTGCTTCTTTTAACCCCACGCACCTGCATTATTTGCTTCACAATTCTTGCCCAAAATGAGTTGCATCATACTCTCATAAAACAAATTATATAATAACAAGTTCCTATTTGAATGCAACAGAATATACGTGTGTATCATATCAATGCTTTACTTCCTCAAAACAATTCCAACTTGTACTTTACTCATCAATACGTATGTAAAACAACATAAGTATATCTTGCATAGATATTTTGCACCAGGCCTAATACTGTCTTCATTTTCTCATTCACGTTTCCTGTATTTCAGTTCATGCAACTAACTCCATGCATTGCACCTAATTATAAGAAAACCCATGTAAACCAATTCAGTTCAATGATCTTAACATTAAACAATTTTTCTTTTTTATAGCATGCATACAATTAAGTAATTATAATATCTCATATAGTTCACAACATACCTATATGTCAATGAGTCCATTAGGTCCCAACATTCTGAACTTGGCTCTAATACCATATGTAACAACCCCATGTGAACATTTCTTTGTTTTTTCCTTTGTCCGCATCAAAATCCAACTCATGCCTTCGATGCCACCCACCCTTACAACTTATGAGTATTATAGTTGGATCCAAAAATGAAGTCATTGTTGGAGGGGTGCTGGTCGTAAGAGGAAACTTACTATTCAGAAATAATTATGTCAAGTGGAATAAAGTTAGCCTTGGGATTCTTCCTAGGATCCCTGTTTCATAGTCATTAACATACACAAAAGGATTTTAAACAACGACATTAACCTTTGTCCCACATTAGACCATGTTATAAATTGTAACACCATCAAATTCTCAGAGATAAGATTTGGTTTCAAACACAAGCTTATTCTTTCAATAAAACACACAAACATTCCTGTAGCATGGTTAGTTATGTAAATCCATAAACTATGGGTTAGATATTCTGTACACTTTCCATAAGAATACAATCTTTTAGGAATCGAATTCTCTCTGAAAGTTTACCTTATATTAAAACCTTCCTACCATGCTGATGACCATAATAATCTTAAACTTCCTCATCGAACATCATACATACGATGCATCTTAGTTTAAATAATTATGTGACCTTTCAAAGGAAGGAGGCTTATACTCAACCTTAAATTATCGTTTTGTAACATACATGTTTGAAAGCACAATCCAACATATAATGACTTGAAACTCTTAAATAATGTAAGGGTCTCTTAAGTGATTAATGACCATTATTTCAATCATTTATCTTTAGTCATAATAAATCCATCCTCAAAGATATCGAATTATTGAACTACCTTTCCCCAAAGCAATTATGCTCTATTGGAAAGGCTGTCTACTATTTATTTCTAACTAATAAATCATAATAAGTACACTTGTATTCACATCCACATCATAATTCTATAATCCTCAACCAACAACATTTTAGTCGCGTTGGTGACAGAATCTTATTGCCATTCTAGTAATTATTATGCATAACTGTTAAGAGGCGTAGTCCGCAACTGTTTCAATGACATAGTGTTGTTAACGATACTCAAGTGTGGGTAATAGTCGTCACTGATCCCAATAAATTTTAATGATATGTTCTAAAGTAATAAAACATTTGACAAGGTTGTAGATCAATATTACAGATACACAAAACAATTCAAGGAAACATCAGAATATTCAGACAAGAGAAACACACCATGTACGTGGTTCGCCCCATACTTGGGGTTACATCCACCAAACTAGTCGCCTTCTTTATTATAAAACAACATAAGAAGGTATACAACCCACACCATAAATGATGTGTTATCATTTCCACCCTTCAAGGTTTTCTCATGAAAATAGAGAGTACCTTTTACCTTACCAACATGAGAACCATATAACCCTAGGATATCTCTAGGAGATATTTGAGTAGGACAGCCCCACCTTTTAATTCATTAATGAGATATTTATTTATATGAAGATATACTATAGTGTAACGTGAAATATCTGGAGGTCTAGATTCATTATCCAAGACAATTAAATCTTTGAGCCTTTAACCACAATCTGGATGCATTAACCACAGGGTCGGATGATCTAACAGTTCCATCCTACCATTACATGAAGCTCTCAAAATCATGTAACCCTTTTATGCACTTATTATTTGTCCTCATTTATTCTAATTATCATTATTAATTCATATTTATTTTAGTTACCTTTTTTACCTTCTTCATATTCTCAGGTGACCTCAAAATACCATTCAACAGAATACTTCCTTTGTTAAACTAAATCGATCCATCATGCCTTTCCCTTCTTCTAAAATACTATATTTTGGTAACTACTTGCACATCATGTACATCACATAAATAACTCATGAAGAGATAATTACCCAACAGACCTACGGATCTAAATCGCTTACAAGCTGCACTCAACATCAGTGCTTTTATTTCACGGGATTAGTATTTTTCAATCGCAGGAAATCGTTAGATTCCGCAGCGACTTCATTTAAGGATTGGGATCAGTCTTTTAGTAAATTGCACAAACTCCCCGAAATACACCATGATTTCTTTTAGGGACTTGGATCTGCTTTACTGAAATACACAACGATTTCATTTTTGGGACTTGATCAGTTTTTCCTTAACTGTGTGAACTCACCGAAATACATAGTGATTTCAACTAAGGAAATGGATCTGTTTTACTTAAATACACAATGAGTTCAACTAAGGAAATTGAATTTGTTTAACTTAAATACACAATGATTTCAACTAAGGAAAATGGATATGTTTTACTTAAATACACAGCGATTTCAACTAAGGAAATGGATTGGATTCGATCAAGGCTCAACATCGAACCGAACTGGATTTCATATTTTAGAGGAAAGGGATCCATTTTGAAACTCATGCAGTGAAAAAAGGAACATCCAGTTGGTTAGTAGGAATCACATGCAATCATAAAATAAGCAATGATTTAATTTTTGAATCGCATGCAAGGTAAGGAGCTTCCTACAAATCATGGATCTTTACACTTACAAACACAGGAAATAGGGACATTTTCAGAGTTGAAACCTGCTAACCCAGGCATTGGAAACACAAGAATTGCCGAGACTAAAAATTCTTGGGAAATAGCAGGAAATAATACCTTTGACAAATCGCAGCAAAGGGTGCCCTTTGAAGAATCCCTCCTCTTGGTCACATCTTCTGTGTTTTCATCCAATGTAGGAAGAATATGGTCCTGCCCATACCCTGTGATCTTCACTACATATTTCAACATCACGTTATGCTCCCGAGAACCGAATATTTTTAGCTAAACTTCCCCCCTTTCCATTTCCCAGCTCTTCCACCTTTTAAGAAGTAATTCCTTAACATAAAAATCCCATGAAATCAAGGACTATTTTCTAGGAGCTCGCGCTGGAAAAAAAATATATAACTTTCTTTAAAAGTTACTTCATTGGATGGTGGTCCCTTTTCACAAATTTTCTATTTACCATAATTTAATCATTTTCAAAAGAGTCAACTGAGGTGTGTGGGATCCCAATGCACTTTCCCAAAGTGATAAAGGAAAGAATTGATTACTTATAGGTATACACCATTTGGCTCCAATTATAGTCATAATTCTAGTTAATAAGTATCCAATGTGACTCGTTGTCAAACATGTTTTCAAGTCTCTTTTAGGTAATTTAAAGAAATCTTGGAGACATACTCCCTTTTCTCATAAATATGCGAATCCGTCTTAAACTTGTTATCGTTTATATTTATTACACACACACACACACACACACACAAACACACACACACACACACACACACATATATATACATATATATATATAATCTAGTAACTTTCTTTACAATGTATCTCTACACTAGTTAATTAGGAATCATGGCTTTCCCATTGGTTGTTACAAGCATTTTTATTTGCATTTTTGTTCATAGATCCATTTCCCAAGGATACTATATATACATATATATATATTATGTATGTATCTGTTCTTGTATTTATAGAGCATAATCTGTATCTGGAAAGGTAAGTCACTACCAAAATCCCCTTTTGCGATTAAATCTTGTAGTTAAACCTTTTGAGGTGTATTACTTTTAATAAATTTTGAGCCGACTATAATGTTTTCTTAAGATAAAGCTTGAGCTTTTTGATCTAGGTCCTAGGGAGAACTCCGTGGCGCAAGATTTTCTTGAGATGTGTTAGGTGGATTCATCCTTGAAACCCAGTAGGTATGTCAGTCTACTTATGACTTACCTTAACCTTGGATGACACCTAAGACCTTCGGTTTATAAAAAAATATTTAATCCTTCATCCAATTCCCGAGACTCACTCACCTTTTAACCTTGCCCCGTCCTAGTAGATGTATTTTCCCGTCGTTTAAGTTCGTTCCTGTCTTAGTCTCCCATGTATTTCACTTAGGGAATTACTTTACCTAACATATAAGGTTTTGCTGGTGGGGCCTTGGCCTTGAGCTCCTCATCATAGAACAAGTACAATAGACAATAAAAAATTACAACATATTTTGGCTATATTAGAGGGATATTCATCCTTCCCTCCTAAAAAGATAACACCGTCCTCGGTGTTCTTGTTCTTCGACAAAAATTTTCATTCCTCTCCTGAGTCACTTTTCTTGCTTTGTCATGTTCTGATCTCCCTCGATATTTCTGGCCTTGGTTGGTTATACTTTGTCACAAAAATGTGTAGTTTCCTGTAACAAAATCGGGTCTACCCAAATTTTACATGTCAGAATTTAATAATGTAACTTAAAACACAAATAGCAGGCCCTTTTGCAGTATCATAATTGCAATTTTAGGCTTGCTATCATCATACATAAATAATGAAATTGACTCGTAAGTAATCCTCTTGGATACTTAACTAGTCATTTTGCCTAAGGTAAACTGTTCTTTTATTGATCATCTATTTCACAAGATTTTAATCAAAACTCTACAAAAAACAAAATTCTTTCTTTTTTCTTTTTAACTTACACTTAAGTCAAGACATAGTTAGTTACTCGGGAGATTTGATAAAATATTTTGTTCGTTATTTTCCAAGTTCTCCCTTGTGTTCCTTTCAATTTCCGTGTGGACTTATAGCTATATCCAAGGTTACTCTCCCTTTGACTGCTTGTCAAAAGTTTTCTCCTCGATGACATCAAACAACGTCCTGTCTTCCAGATGTCCAATTTTTTTCCTAGGTCTTTTGCCACACCATATGCCTAACACCAATGTGCTCACGTGGAAATCGCTTGCCTAACACCATTGTGCTCCTACAACATATATGCCTAACACCAATTCGTTGACGCGACAATCACTTGCCTAACACCATGGTGCTTTCGCAGCATTCAAATTTTTCCTTGTTCGTATTCAGTATAAATTTTTAACCCTGACTATTTGTAATGCACCCTCCCTTGGTGCTTAGCATGAATTTACTAGTCATTGCCCCGATTCATGAATTGGCTACACGGTCCATCAAAGCATTCATTGATAAACCAAAATTTCAATAATCAATTTATCAGAATTTCATAATTTGCAGCGATTTTAATCGTCATTCACGAGTTATATAACCCTCTAAATCATCTCGAAAAATTACTCCTTACTCTACCACTTATAAACGTAGGAGGATTTCACACACCGCAGTGTACGTCTATTGCATCAATGTTCATAATCTTGATGAAACCTGTAATGTCAGTATAACATCATCCATGGTTAATCCTTGGTTTATGAAAACTCAAAATTCAACAATTTATAATAAGGAATACATCACCCATACTTAACCTTATTGATTAAGGCACAGAATTACTAACAGCCAATTCTGACTGATAGTATTCCTAGCATATCCTACAACATTAGCATATAACATTGTATAGCATTCATCAATTATTTTCAATATCTACATCCTTAGATGTCCTTACTCATCTATATTTGGATATTTGCTAGTGAAGGGATATTCAAACTTTATTCCATATTCATGAGTGGCGATGCTAGGGACACGAACATTCCAATATCATTAGTAACTCAAAGTAAAACATAATTTCATATCTCAGCTAGTTATGTCCTATCATGCAACTTTTCTATATCATCTGAATGTGAGCCTTTACATAGGTGCACTCTTTCTACACAACCACTAACATTAGGTACAGCACACCATGCTTTTTACCTTAGCTGAATTGTAGGCCAAGTCAATAATATGTCTAGTTCCCTTTTGAAGAAATACTGTAAGGAATGTTGTTTTTATTGTGAAAATGTATAGTAAGGTAAATAATGCCAATGAATATGTATAAATATCTGCATAACCCAAATTCTTGCATACTAATAATTACATTTAAAAGATACATTACAACAGTGGTGTTATTGTAACTAACTTGAATTCTCTTCCCATACTCTGAAAATCAAATCCTACCCTTATTTAGCATCTATTTAGTATGCTAAGGATATTCAACATTTACAAGTTAACCATGAACTTCTATTCAGGAAGTTAACGGCTATTTTATACTCAGTTTTAGAAACCAAATTTACTTCTCTCATCATTCACTTATTATGTGCAACAAGAAACCATTTCTAGGTTTATTAGTTCATGATAACGAGAATAGATTAACAATATCAAAACATAATTCTTCCTTACGACATATGCAATCGTAGCTGTTTTGACTAACATTCAACCATGCGATTAATTGAAATTTTGTGTTCCTGGTTTACATGAAAGAGGTGTTTCACATTAAATACATTTTATTAAATGTTAGTATTGGAAACTTTAAAACCTCTAACATTTATTTGATGCAATTTGTATTTGTACAATCTTGACCATATAATATAAGTTGTTAGCATAGCTACTTATTTTAGAGTCACTTACCTTTGTTTAAACTATTTTACTATAGTTGCGGCAAATCTTGTAGAGTGTCAAGGTAATATGGCGACTCCTAAATGGTCAACATATTAACTTCTCTTTAACCGCTACCTTGCTATCTTCAAGTGATGTCTACCTAAGACCTTTAGAGCTAAGTGACTACATTATACATCCAACATAACTTGATACTATAATATTAATGCATGTATAGACCATCTCAAATATTCTATAACTAAATTGCTTTAGACTGGTCATTCTCAAAATGATATAGTTACTATATTCAGGTACTTTAATAGAAATTTTCCAAATTTTTGTTTTTTTTAAATTATATTCTCAACATATCAAATTATCGAAGCTATGTTTTCCAAAAACTCACTATAATTAATCAAATGTTATTGTCTTGGTAACCTTCCATAATAAACTAGGAATCATACAGACTCCAGATGTTAACTCTTTCACTAAGGATTTCATCTTTTTCCTCTGACCTCCATGTGATGCTGCTTCTTGTAACCCTGCGCACCTGCATTATTTGCTTCACAATTCTTGCCCAAAATGAGTTGTATCATATTCTCATAAAACAAGTTATATAATAACAATTTCCTATTTGAATGCAACAGAATATAATTGTGTATCATATCAATGCTTTACTTCCTCAAAACAATTCCAACTTGTACTTTACTCATCAATACGTATGTAAAACAACATAAGTATATCTTGCATAGATATGTTGCATCAGGCCTAATACTATCTTCATTTTCTCATTCACCTTTCCTGTATTTCAGTACATGCAACTAACTTCATGCATTGCACCTAATTATAATAAAACCCGTGTAAACCAGTTCAGTTTAATGATCTTAACATTAAACATTTTTTCTTTTTTATAGCATGCATAAAATTAAGTAATTATAATATCTCATATAGTTCACAACATACATAATGTGGATGAGTCGATTAGGTCCGAGTGTTGTAAACTTGGCTCTGATACCATATGTAACAACCCCATGTGAACATTTCTTTGTTTTTTCCTTTGTCCGCATTAAAAGCCAACTCATGCCTTCGATGCCACTCACCCTTATGGCTTATGAGTATTATAATTGGAGCAGAAAATGAAGTCATCATCGGAGGGGTGCTGGTCATAAGAGGAAACTTACTATTCAGAAATAATTATGTCAAGTAGAATAAAGTTAGCCTTGGGATTCTCCCTAGGATCCCTGTTTCATAGTCATTAACATACAGGAAAGGATTTTAAACAATGACATTAACCTTTGTCGCACAATAGACCATGTTATAAATTGTAACACCATAAAATTCTCAGAGATAAGATTTGGTTTCAAAGACAAGCTTATTCTTTCGATAAAACACACAAACATTCCTGCAGCCTGGTTAGTTATGTAAATCCATAAACTATGGGTTAGATATTCTCTACACTTTCCATAAGAATACAATCTCTTAGGATTCGAATTTTCTCTGAAAGTTTACTTTATACTAAAACCTTCCTACCATGCTGATGACCATAATAATCTTAAACTTCCCAATCGAACATCATACATACAATGCATCTTAGTTTAAATAATTATGTGACCTTTCAAAGGAAGGAGGCTTATACTCAACCTTAAATTATTGTTTTGTAACATACATGTTTGAAAGCACAATCCAACATATGATGACCTGAAACTGTTAAATAATGTAAGGGTCTCTTAAGTGATTAATGACCATTATTTCAATCGTTCTTCTTTAGTCATAATAAATCCATCCTCAAAGATACCAAGTTATTGAACTACCTTTCCCCTAAGCAATTATGCACTATTGGAAAGGCTGTCTATTAGTTATTTCTAACTAATAAATCATAAGAAGTACACTTGTATTCACATCCACGTCATAACTCTATAATCCTCGACCAACAACATTTTAGTCACGTTGGTGACATAATCTTATTGCCATTCTAGTAATTATTACGGATAACTTTAAGAGGCGTAGTCCGCAAGTGTTTCAATGACATAGTGTTGTTAACGACACTCGAGTGTGCGTAATAGTTTTGACTGATCCCAGTAACTTTTAATGATCTATTATAAAGTAATAAAACATTTGACAAGGTTGTAGATCAATATTACAGATACACAAAACAATTCAAGGAAACATCAGAATATTCAGACAAGAGAGACACGCCATGTACGTGGTTTGCCCCATACTTTGGGTTACGTCCACCAAACTAGTCACCTTATTTATTATAAAACAACATAATAAGGTATACAACCCACACCATAAATGATGTGTTATCATTTCCACCCTTCAAGGTTTTCTCATGAAAACAGAGAGGACCTTTTACCTTACCAACATGAGAACCATATAACCCTAGGATATCTCTAGGAAATATTTGAGTAGGACCACCCCACCTTTTAATTCATTAATGAGATATTTATTTATATAAAGATATACTAGAGTGTAACTTGAAATCTCTGGAGGTCTACATTCATTATCCAAGACGATTAAATCTTATAGCCTTTAACCACAATCTGGATGCATTAACCACAAGGTCAGATGATGTAACAGTTCCATCCTACCATTACATGAAGCTCTCAAAATCATGTAACCCTTTTATGCACTTATTATTTGTCCTTTTTATATAATAAACAAAACCAGGAGAGTGTGATAACTATTCTCTCTTTCCTGTAATAAAAATTGCCATTTACCAAGGCTTCTTCTACATTATTTCTATATAGCAATCTCATGTTGTGTTGAGCTTGTACCCAACGAGCATCTCTTCCTCAATTTTGAATTTGAATAGAAGAATGCAACCTTACGGCTCCAATATTTAGATAACCCTAACAACCGGAATACTTTGAACATGTCGAATGTCATACCAATAACACAGATGCTGAACTACGGGACACCACATGAATTGGGCTTTGTTGGCCTTTGAAAGAGAGAAACAAAGCCACCTGAGCTTGCATTAGTAGTGCTACCTCTTATGTCGTTCACCCAAACCTCATAGAATAAATAGACATACATAATAATACAAAATCGCATGGAGTTGTGTTAGTTGTTTTGTAATCAAGGAAATAGGTTGGTTTAACTATTCTGAAAAGAATTGAGAATCGTTAGGGAAATGAGTCCACCCTTGAAATGAATAATACATCAACAATTGAGAGCAATCGCTTGTTCTGCTGGCCTTGCACGTGCAACAAATATCTTTCTCGCAACTGTGGATTGTAGTTGGGTTTGTAGCTCTTCCTTTTGAATTTGAGTTTGATCAAAAGACAATCTCCTGGCCGTACTCGACTCCATTGGCAGTTTCTCACAATTGCAGATCTCAACCATATATCCGTCGGGGTCATGAATAAATAGCTGATACACGTAGATTCCTACTTCCTCAATGATTCATTTTACATATTTGATGTCCATTTCTTTCAACGTGCTCTTCGCTCCATGCACATCTTCACATTGCAATTCCAAATCCAACATAAGGAAATGGTCAGGATAGCATAATATTTTAATTACTACAATTTGGCATTGAGTACAGGGATGAATATGGAGGGATCTAGTAATATACCTGAAAGGAGATGTGATTATCGTTTGGACATATTTCAGTTTTCTTGGGTAGACTGTTAAGTCCTCAGATTTTAGAAGATGGATTCCCATTCCATAATTAAACAACTTGCAAAATGAACAGAAACTGATAAGTTGAAGATGCTCCCAAAGCATTGTATGCATAACTAAATCTCATAGCAGTAGAATATGTAGTTACCAGGATCCATCAAATATAAAGGATTTGAGTCTTTTAACCAGAACAAAACCAAGGACGTCTTGGTAGTAAAAAATAAGAAGTTTGTGAGGAAATGCTTCAATGCTTTTCTATGATACTCATTTGGCATAAATAGCCACTGTTTACAGTTTTTGATCCTATATTTTAGGACTGTAAATGACTAGTATAAGGAAAATTCTAACTATAGAGATACAATCAAATATTTACAGGGATTCTAGTCTATCTATACAGGTAGCGGTAGAGACAAATTAGGAGCATGAATGTCAGAGAACCAACTTGGAAATAATTGCTCCCAATCGTCGACACTCCCCCTCAAGTTGGTGAGTAGATATCACTCATGCCAAGTTTGTCGAGACAACCATTAAATGATTGGTTTGACACTGCTTTGGTCAGCACATCAGCAAGCTGGCCTTGAAATCGAACTTGAGGAACTTCAATCAACTCTGCTTCTAGTTTTTCCTTGATAAAATGCCTATCAACCTCAACATGCTTAGTTCGATCATGTTGAACTGGATTATGGGAAATATCACATTCTGCCTTGTTATCACAGTATAACTTCATAGGACTGACTTGCTTCATATGTAAATCTTGTAACAGATTTCTGATCCACAACAATTCACATATGGCCTTAGCCATTCCTCTATATTCGGCCTCAACACTAGATCTAGCAACTACCTGTTGTTTTTTACTTCGCCAAGTAACCATATTTCCTCCTACAAACATGAAGTAGCCCAATGTAGACTATCTATCTTCAATTGACCCAGCCCAATCAGCATCTGTATAGCCTTGAACATCGAAGATATCACCTTTTGTGAATAAAATTCCCTTTCCTAGAGATGACTTCAAGTAGCGTAAGATCCAGATGACAACATTCATATGTTCTTCGCTTGGGGAGTGCATGAATTGACTAACAACACTTAGTGCATAAGCTAAATCTGGTCGAGTATGTGTAAGATACATTAATATTCCAACCAGTCTCTGATAGCATTCCTTGTTAGCAGGAACTTGGTTTGGGTGCACACCTAGCTTCATATTTTCTTCCATAGGGGTGCTAGCCTGACTACATTCTGTCATACTAGTTTCCTTCAATAAGTCTAAGGCATATTTCCATTGTGACAGAAAAATACCTTTTTTTGATCTTGACATTTCAATTCCAAGGAAATACTTCAATTCACCAAGATCCTTTATTTCAAACTCACGGGCAAGCTGCTCTTGCAGTGCTTTTCTTTCTTCAGGATCATCTCCGGTTACTATCATATCATCAACGTACACAATAAGAGCTGTGATTCGTTCTCCATTATGTTTCAAGAAGAGAGTGTGATCTGAGTTACTTTGCTGGTAACCAATAGAGTTCATAAATCTCATGAACCTTTCAAACCACGCTCTAGGAGACTGCTTCAAGCCATATAGAGATTTTTTCAATCTACAAACCTATTTATTGCCTTTAGTCTGCAGATTATAGCCAGGGGGCAACTCCATATATACTTCTTCTTGGAGATCTCCATGCAGAATTGCATTCTTTACATGGAACTGGTGCAAAGGCCAGTCAAAATTCACTGCTAGAGATAGTAGAATACGGACTGTATTAATTTTGGCCACTAGTGCAAATGTCTCCATATAATCAATTCCGTATGTTTGAGTATATCCCTTGGTGAGAAGTCTTGCTTTGAACTGTTCGATGGTTCCATCAGGTTTGTATTTAATGGTGAATACCCACCTACATCCAACAGGTATCTTCCTTTCAAGAAAGTCAACAACTTCGCACGTTGAATTCTTTTGAAGAGACTTCGTTTTATCATTCATCGCCTCCCTCCATCTAGGATCTTTCAAAGCTTCCTGGACACTGTTAGGAATAGCAACAGCAGATAATTAATTCACAAATGCATTAATTTCATTTGACAGTCTATGGTAGGATACATAATTGCTTATGGGATACTTAGATTTGGCATTGAGAATAGGTTCATAGCTAATTTTGGGTTTCCCTCTTGTGATTCGATCGGGTAACATTTTTAAGTGAGTTTCAGATTCAGAATTTACCTGAGGCTCAGGCATGGAATCAGTTGGAGAAGACAATTGATTAGCTGGTACATCATGAGAGGAGGAAGACACTGATGGCACTTCCATTTGATCTTGAACCTCATTCTCCAAAAATTGTTCCCCATCTGGACAACCACCCTTGTTAGTTACGGTGTCACCATCACTCAGACATTCATCACTAGTTTCCAAATGGTCACATTCACCACTAGTGTCCAAATGATCACCAATTATAATATCTAAGTCGAAAGGATGATGCAAAGTGTGTACTTCATCTCTATTCTCCCCCTGAAGTGGAGACTCGGAGGTAGAATAATACATATCGTTTTCATGAAAGACCGCATCAAGGGTAACATAAATTTTATGAGAAGGGGGGTGATAACATCGATAACCTTTTTGATGCAAGGAATAGCCAACAAATACACACCAAAGGGCACGGGGTTCCAGCTTATTTCTCTTGGGTTTGTGAAGGTGCACAAAGGCTACACACCCAAAAGATTTAGGGGACAGATTTGGTATGGTAGGGGCACTTACAGTATTATGGAGGACATCAAAGGGAGTCTGAAATTGCAGGGAACTAGAGGGTACATAGTTGATGAGATAGGTTGCAGCAGTAATGGCTTCTCCCCAATAACTGATAGGCATATGAGCCCCAAACAAGGAAGCACGAACAACTTCAAGAAGGTGACGATTTTTTCGCTCTGCTATCCCTTTTTGTTGAGGGGAGTAAGGGAAAGTCATCTGATGAACAATGCCATGTAAATTTAGGTACTATTTCAATTCTTGATTAAAAAACTCTCCACCATTATCAGTACAAAGAACCTGAATATTAGATTGATATTGAGTGGCTATTATTTTGTGAAATTGTTGAAAGAGGGAACTAACTTCATTCTTTGATTTCATTAAACAAACCCAAGTCATGCGAGTATGATCATCAATAAATGAACAAAACCAACGTGCTCCACTCAAAGAAGAAGTATTTGCAGGTCCCTATACATCAGAGTGAATAACCATAAAAGGTGCAGACTCTTATTCATACTAATGGGAAATGGGACACGATGACTTTTATCCAGTTCACAAATGTCACACTTAAAATACGAAACATATAATTGAGAAAAGATATTTGGAAACAATTTTTGTAAATATCCAAAAGATACATGACCTAAATGCCTATGCCACAACCAGATTTCTGAATTCTAATGTTTGTCAGACATATCAGCTGAAAAAACTTGAGCCAACGGATTTGAGCTTGCTGGCAGTAGATCAAGATAGTAGAGCTTCCCTCTCCTAGTACCATAACCAATTGTCTTCCGAGTCTGGATGTCCTTAAAAATATAAAAGTTAGGCCAAAATATCATGATACAGTTAAAAGTGAGGGTTATTTGAGAGACAAATAATAAGTTATGATTAAGAGAAGGAACAACTAGAACAGACTCCAAATTCAATTTTGGGTAAGAGAAACTGAGACTTCTCCAACCACGGGAGAGGGAGTACGATTGGATGTGGACACTATATGTTGGTCTGAGGATTTCATGGATTGAATATGGTTACTGTCAAAGGTCATGTGGTTTGTGGCACTAAAATCAATTATCCATTCACTATGATTAACAGGAGCAGAAGTATGAAGAGCCTTACCAACGTTCCCAGAAGTAGCAATGCAAGAAGAGGGTTCCTCAGGAGTGTTGGTGTTGGTGGAGGGCTCAACTATAGCAATAGAAGCATGATGAGTTGAATTTGAATTTTGTTTGTGAGGTGCCTTGGCAAAATCCCACCATTTTGGATACAAAATTAATTCATAGCAATGTGACTTTGTATGCCCAGTTTCTCCTCAGTGGGTACACACACGTTCTGATTCTGTAGCTCCTATTTCATAGCTACGATTTTGGTCAGTTGTGTGATTCAGTGGACCAAAGATTTGATTTGGTTTCAGATGTTTTTGTGATTTGTGAGGATTTCCTTGATGAGCCACCATAGAAGCTCACTCGGAGTGTTCAGGTTCACCATTAAGTGCAAGTCGACGAACATCATCACGGTGAACATATGCATAAGTTTCTTCAAGATCGAGTGCAGGATCCTTCCTGAGAATCTCACCTCGAATTTGTTCAAAGATTGCATCTAGTCCATTCAAGAAGATATGCACCCATAGTCTCTCAACTGATTTTTTATAGGTGACAACATCTTCAGGATCCTTCATGACAATCCTATCACGATGATCTAGTTCTTGGAAGATTTCTACCAGATCACCATAATAGGTGGAAAGAGGACGACCAACCTGTTTGGTGGAGAATGCACGTTGATTCAGTGCAAAGAGTTGCGATTCATATGACCCATCATAGAAATATTTGGCAAGAGCAGTCCAGATTTCATGTGCAGTAGATAGTCTAAGATAGCGCTTCATAATCTTCGGTGACATAGAAGTCAGCAACCACCCTTTGACCTTTTGATTTTCAGCATACCACTTTGCATAGGAAGCATTAGTAACCCGCGGAGGAGGTGTTTTACCTGTGAGGTATTCAAGCTTCTCACGCCCTGCGATCTGCATTTCCATGATTTGGGACTAGACATCATAATTAACTTTAGTAAGAATGATATTGGTTGTGAAACCAGGGTTTTCTGATTGAACATGGATAACTGGTATGAAGATGATTCGGGTTGATTTTTAGTCATGATGTGAGAGGTATATGAGAATTCAGGCTATGAGGTTATGATGATATAGAACAGATGATAATTCAGCTCTGATACCAAGTCAAAAATAAGAAGTTTGTGAGGAAACGCTTCAATGCTTTTCTCTGATACTCATTTGGCATAAATAGTCGATGTATACAGTTTTAGATCCTATAGTTCAGGACTGTAATTGAATAGTATAAGGAAAATTATAACTACATCTAGTGGTAGGGACAAATCAGGAGCATGAATGTCGGAGAACCAACTTGGAAATAATTGCTCCCAATTGTCAACAGGTAAAATTTGGTGGAATCTTGGATGGATCTGCAGATGAAAGAAATATGGTTCAGCGAACTCAGAGGCAGCGTTCTAACTCCTGTAGTGGATCCAATGTAGCTAATAGAGCTCTTTAGTACCATTTTTCCTGTGTCTATACACACTGCAGTTAATTCTCTAAGTTTTATTTATGTTCCTTCCGCTGTAAGCAAAAACGGATTGTGGTGGTCAAAATTCCTAATTATAAACGTAAAAATGACAGGGAACAAAGAGGGTGATTGAGTTTTGGAGTAAAACTATGGTGTAATCCCAAGTGCTATGCATAGGTCAACTGGGAAAAGCTAAATTGGAGTAAAGTGCGAGAGGTCTAACGCAATGGTAAAGCGAATAAACTGAAAGAACGAAGAGAATATTTGGAAAAGAATGAAGTGAGCATCCAATGAAACCTATATATATATACACACGCACACATGAGACAAATGTTATCTGTGTCAAAGCACGTGAATGATGTGTAAACCAATGAACTTTGCAAGTGCGTTCTTGACGACTTAGTCAACCTACCGCCGCATTGTTAAGTGAACACATGCTCTATGCTGCTAACTTGGCTGTCAAATAATTGGGGTTTGATTAGTTACAGGATTCTTAATTAAAATGCACATGGATTTTCAATATATATATATATATNATTATCTTTTAAAACAGAATTAAAAAACATATATTCTGTGAATATTTTTTTGTTTTAATTGTTTTAATGAAAATAGTTGATAAATTTATTGAGAAAATTAGTTTTATAGTATTTTTAAAAAAAGGTTTGAAGTGTATAAATAATTTCAAAGTGGATAAGGTGACACAAATCAAACACACACACAGTTATAAACTTTATGATGTAATTTTACATATTTGTCAAATTTTCTATAGAATTTTGTAACATGTTTAAAACAATCTCAATCTTAATGAATGATGAGGTTCATATAAGGTTTTCATGATATTTTTGTTTTTATTAATTAATAGTATTAATAAATATGTGTTGGTCGTGTTTATTGATAATCAATATATGGACACCCTAAATAATAACACTAATAATAAATAATGGAATGCTAATATCAATAATACTAAGAAAAGTGGCATGGATGATCAATCAACGAATTAAAATAGTAATTCAATATAATTAAGCACTAGACCCCAACCCAATAAGTTTCATACTACCTCATTTTCAATTTCTATGGAAATAGTTCCAACACCATATGTAAGGTTGGATTGTTAATTTACATGTAGCTAACATGGAGTGTCAATCTAAGATTCAATGCTAAAGGATGATAATCAGCATGAAAGTGTTTCTCTAAGGTAAATTGAACCATAGTCGAGATCCAAGGTTAAACAATGAAAATTATCTATTTTATTACTTGTATGGATTGTGAAGTTTAACTATCTTTTCCTTAGCTCGAATAAGTTTAGCTTTGTCAAAATTAATGAAAATATTAGTAAAAAATTTTAGACTAAATTTTAAAAAAAAGTTGATTAAAAAATATTAATCAGTAATTGAATCATTTGATAATTTTGTAAGCATGCATAACCACCATATTGGATCGTCTTGAACAACAAAGAATTAGCCTTGAAAAATAGTTAAACATTATATAATGACACTGATTGATTAACCCAAAGAAAATGTCATTAAGTTATTACAAATAAAGTTAGACATTATGTGGCATCTCCAGTTTAAATAAGGGTTTCATTTCAACATTTGAAATTTAATTTCGAAAAAATCAATAGTGATTTTAATCATTAACATATAGAATATTAATTTTTATAAATCATTTAATGATACCAACATGATATGAAAAAACATAGTATACATTAACTATAATATCAAAATACATATATGTGTCGCACATATACATATGGCATGTCAAATTTACATGAGTGATACATCTAAAATTTAAAGGAATGATATGCATCTCCAATCCAATTTAATATGGGATAAATGATCAATAATATAAATCATATGCATACACACAATACATTTTATAAATAAAACAACATCAACATCGACATGATGTACAAACCCATAATATATACGAAGGACAATACCAAAATAGATATGTATGTCAAATATAAATTTAAAATATCAATCTCGGCTGCAATTAAATATATGTACATGTCAACAATTGATACAAGCTAGCTCCATTAGCAGAGCTAGAGGAATTGGTGCCTCCACCACTAGATCCATAGCCATCAATTCCTCTGCAAATATTAATGTAGAATGTAGGATTTGGTATATCTCTCCACCATAATATATATAACTCAATGCAACCATAGGGTTTATAGAATCAATAGGGAGAATAATAACTAGTTAGTAAGTTGTTACAAGAGATTATCATTAAGGAGATGGTGCTCAGTATTGTGTTAACGATATTGATCAATATTCTCTTGGAAGAGATGGTGTTAAGTCACCTTGTGAAGGATATGGTTTTCGGTCTGATGTTCCGATGGAGATGGTATGCATTCTCCTTATGAAGGATTTGGTGGAGTTTGAGGAGGAAGAGGAGTTCAAGGAGGAAAATATGGAGGTGTAGGATCAACATAATTTGTAGATGAATCTAAAGAAGATTAATTCTCATGGCGAACCCTCAACTGATTGATTACGCTGAGGTCACCAACAATATTAGGAATCAATAAATGATATTAAGGGGAAGGGTAACCATAGTCGTGTGATATCAAGGTTGCCATATGTATGCAAGATCAGGGTCCCTCGTGATATTCCCAGCTCATATAGGGACCACTCTATGGTGATCCATAAATGCACCAATCTAATTTGTTATCCCTTATTTTGTGATTTGGATTGCATTATATGTCAACTATATAAACTTGGGGAAACTCATGAGCCTCAGTCATTTCTACATCATGTAGCATAGGCCCCTCTCCAACATACATTCCAATATCTAAAAAAATTCTATGCAACAATCATTAGACATGTTAAACAAAATGTCATAAAATCACATACAAGCATTAAATACGAAAACAAATATGAAACAAATATCTCCGTCATATGGTGGATTAGACTTACTAAGTAGTATGATTTCACATACTCATGGTTGCATCCCTCCATATGAGAACCACATGAGGTTTAGGGGTGGCCATCCTCGTTAGATGGAAACTTTAATACATCTAAAGTGAACAACCTCCATGACCACTCTAGATGGTTCCTCTTGGGAAACAACTACCCCCATGTGTGTGCATGCATATTAGTCATCAACCTAGATGGAAGGTGGGAAAATGTCAACTAAGTGACAAAAAACCTATCAAGAAATAAATTAAATATATATGAATAAATTAAGAATAAAATCCTCCCAACAAATAAAGCATGATTGTCAATTACCGCTAGCTCATTTAGTTATGGCGTGGGCCTCGTCAACAAGGCATCCCATGTTAAGAACCCATTAGGGGTAAAATATTTAGGACAAAAAACCATAAAATCCAACCAAGTTAAAGGATGCTATGGTCTAGGTTAGGTGGGATCGAGGTTATTTTGATGTAATAGATGCCCCTAGGTCATGGTTTCTCAAGGAAAAAGACACTCACGAAAAGTGAGGGAGTTTCGAGCAAGAAAAAAACATAGCATGACAAAATTCCAAAGGAAAATCAACTTTCACAAAAATGGGTATACCACCTAATGAGTATAGGCCTCTAAACTAAAGTATCTACAAAGTGTAGCAAATAGTCGCTCACATTTCCTATCATAGGTATAGTGTGTTAGTTGTGTGATCATTAGAGACAAGAAATTAACATGCATGGATGTAAATGCACCTATCCACCCACAAATCAAAATTCGCTAGGGTCAATGATGCTCACACTATCATATCTATGAACATATGAAATGTGGGCCTCTCCCACAATGTTAGGAAGGATGTAATACCCCTACTTTTACCCTTGGATTGTAATAAATGATATTGTGTAAAATGATGTAAATATGCTTGTAAATATTCCTCGCATAGAGCTCAAGGACAAGGAATAACTAGTGATTGGCTAAATTATGTAAATATTTCTATATGGTCATGTGTTAATCTTCTCATGATGACACAAGATCTATGTTAATATTTATATTGGAAAATAATAAAGTGGTCCATAATGATTGTTTAAAGAGCACTAGAGGGCCTATGATTGCGCCAAGGGGAAACTAAATCCCCTTTTCTCAAGTGTCATCCTTAGTGCTCATCGATTTTGAACCATGAGCCTTAAAATATGCATTTACTTCCTTTGACTTAGGAAATCCAATCATAAAATCCATGTGTGAGGTTGGGCAAAAAGTCTTTTAGTAAAGTTATGGAAACATGGGACGAATACACTTCCTATGAAAATTGTAAGGGTGCTTCATTTTATGGTCTAAAGTGGTGTTAGTTTCATTTTCTTCAAAAATTTCATACACACTATAGTGTATCACTCATTTTCCATGCAAGATTAATAAACTATGTCGATTAGTGTGGTTATCTCGATGTTTCCAATTACTAGATTGATAAACTAAGAAAAAAATAGCGTTGTGTAGTGGAAATCGCAAGCATGAGGGTAAAGATGATGCTTGTACATGAGAAGAGATATTGGGGAACCCTTGACACCTTTTACCTACTGGTCATTTGTTTCTCCTTGGATACTTGAAAATACATGAATTACTTTTGCAGGATATTCTCTGAAAGTATATAACAAATTGGACTCTTTTTGCACACACTAAAGACCATTATAAGGGTTTGGTACTTCGAGAGCCTAAAGTGCAAGAAAAAATTAGGCATTTATTCTATTGTGTGGCATACTAGAAGAGAGCCCCATGAATGGGATTATTGAACGAGATGCTTGGAGTGATCTTGGGGGAGGAAATTGACTAAGCATGAGAGAAAATGGATTGGGATGAGAGAGAGTGAAGCATGTAGTCGTTTCCTTGACATTAGATTCCTCCTAGCCTTCCTTGGGGTGGTATTTTCATTGCTATGTACATTTCATGGAAAATTGTTATTACACAGCCAACTTCTTAAACCTTCCTTGGTTAAAAGATAAGTGTTTTCTTTTCCTATGGATATGGTTTTTCTTATGTTTTATTAAAGTAATATTATGGATAATATTTTTTATTCATACTTTGTGTGTGAAGATAGTTTCGATTCTAGTTCATTTTATACTTATGCACTTTCACATGCATTCTCTTTAATTTCTAGCTCTCACCAGTGGATTGTGTATATTTGGAAAAGAAAACTATCCTCCATATAATGGAAAATTTTTCTATGAGGGATTTTGCAATTGCCGATCTAGATGTTGGCAATGATTGATGTGAATTTTATAGGGATATAAGGAACATCAATGAAATAATCCCCTCTGTTATATAGCTAGATAAGGAGATAAATATCCTCCTTTGTGGATGGGTACCAAAAATTGGGACTCACCCTAGATACCCATCTAGCATGACGCAATGATAAATCATCTACATCAACAAGCATGTGTTGCTATTGAGGACCGTATCCCCTCACAAAACTTGAGGAATATAAAGTTACCCAACAAGAAAAGAGTATACATTGTGATATGAAAAGGGTACATATCCATCTCCCTCTCTCCTGTCTCTCACTCACATAAATTTTGTATGAATTTGCATGCTCCTACTGTAAAAACTGCTACCATAATTGTCACTAGGAACACATGAATCTCATTAGGAACACATGCAGACACACACACACACTAATCATTTAGTTAATATATAATGAGTTACATTTTATATTTATTAAAAATTGAAAAACAAATCACTAAAAAATGTGTAAAACACTCTGGTGCACCTTAAAATAGTGATGCAATAACCCTAATGCACAGTAATCATAAGTGCATTATAGAGTCTTATCCTTGTTTAAACTTAACACACTACAAATGTGCATAGTATTTTTATTATTTCGATTAGTTGCTGCGTCATTTTTATAGGGAAACAACCACCTAGACAATTCACCTTGTTTGTTTAGATGCATGGTCATAAATGAAATTCCGTATACAGTCCAAAATGCACCAATAATTTAGGATGGTTTTATAGGGAAACAAACACCTAGACAATTCATCTTGTATGTTTAGATGCATGGTCGTAAATTAAAATCCGTA
>LPNX011076822.1:0-11953 GCA_001517045.1 Pseudotsuga menziesii
TAAGAATACCGAAGAAGGACATATGTTTCTACTTTTTGATATCCGAAATATCGGGAAGCCAACAAATTATTTCAATAAAAACTTGATTATCTGGTTTTCGATATCCGAAATATTGGAAATAGGAAATCGTGGATACCCCAAATAACCTTAACAAAAACTGGAATTTTTTATTCCTGATACCTGATTTTGGAAATTGAGTTTCAGGTTTCAAAAATCGAAAATCCGAAATGTGAATTTTTATTTATTTAAATTTCATTTAAGGAAATAAGAGTTGATCTAAAATTTTTATACGTTAATTATTTCCTTATATACAATAACTGTCATACTTAAAAACTTTCACAGTGAGTGTCTCAGTTTCCTGAGACAGTTTAGTCTAGAACGCAATTATTTCAAAATTTCTTGGATGTTTCTTGAAATAAAAATATATCTCTTACATCAACAAGTGACCAAATAAAAACAATACATTTATAGAGCAAACAATGAGAAGCTTCAACCACAATTTGCTTTTAAATATTTTGAAGCAAGTAAGCTTTCCTCTTGTTTTCTACATTGAACAAATGGAAGGGGTTTCATTTCTTAACATACAAATATGCAGGCTAACATCAGTCTCCACAAATTGTACCAATTTACAGGCCAAAATCTGTGCCAAATTTAGAGCCAAACCGATAAAAAATAACGCTGAGTGAGTTTATAAAGATGGACTTAGAGGAGAAAGAAGTTACGCAGAAATAATACCAACATACAGAATAAAGCCTAAAACACCAAATGACTTTAACAAAACCAAAGTTTTTTGGTTTTCGATACCCAAAGGTCGAAAATCGAAAATAGGAACTTCGACATTTCTTTATTAGTAAAGAAAAAACTTACGAGATCCCAAATGTTGCAAATCGGAAATTGGGAAATCGGATATCAGAACATAGGGTGTTCCTTATTGCAAAACATACGATTTCCAGAATTTGAAATGTCCAAAATCGAAAATTGAGGAATTGCAAATCAGAAAATAGAATGTTCCTTATTGGAAAACATAGGATTTCCTGAATCTGAAATATTAGATTTTGGATTTTTAATTTCTTTCTTGCTGACTTCCGCTTTTCACTTTAAATAAACTGAAAAAGATTGAAAAATAATGAACTCCTAAGTAACTGTATAAGGACACTTAAACACGATGACTAATGATTCCAAGATAGAACTATTGCAGGATATAACAGATGAAAGAAAACAACCAGTTAATGTGCAAACATGAAAATCAAGATTACTTCTTTCAACTTACTTTAGAACAACTTAACAAATAAAATTGCAAAGAACAATATCCAAAATGTTAAAGACACACAAATTGCAAAGAAGCACAAGGAAGTCCAAATAAAACAATGTCTATCTCTCTTTACATAAGATTACAAACTTACAAGAAAAGAAAATATTCTCAAAACATGGAATTACACAAACAAATAGTTTCTAGGTTTGGCCAAGGGCGGAACGCCACTTGGCAAATATGTCCATAATGTCATCGACTTCCTGAAAATGAGCATTCCTCAACTGAATTTCGGTCTTGCAAATTTGGGAGGAAATCTCCTCCTCTCTCATTTTCTTCCATTCTTTGATGAATAGTTGCATCCAAGCTATCGAAGCATGGGGAGCTTTGATCCATTTCTCAGTTTCTTGCACCATGAGTTGACTGATTTGTTGGATCAACTCTTTGGAATCATCAAATTTCTTTTCCACTTGTTCCAACTGAAGTTTAGGCAAAGGTGCCTCATTTATAAGATCCAATGCAAGTAAACTCAAATAGGTTAGAAAATTCTTTGAATCTGACCAGGTATGTTCACAAACCGTTTGTCCTGCATTGATTAGAGCTTCAACTGAATCGCAGATACCCTCCCATGTCTCAATGGAAACTTCAGTTGTTTTGACGTGTAACTTGTCTAAGATTGGCAAGCCATCAGGTCTTTCCTTAATATGATTTTGCCAACCTGTTACTTGCTCTAAAGCAGTGGATGCTCTTCTCATCCGATCATGGTGATCCTCAACGGTTTCAGAATGATTTCTAAACTTTTCATACAACCCTTGCATATCTTCAAAACAAGTATACAAATCTATCATAGCCTGTCAAAACTCTTGGTGTACTTTATAGAGTACCTGTTTGAAATCCTCAAGTGTCGAATCCAGAAAGGAGAAGGCTTTTGAGGCTAGATGAGCATCTTTCAGCTATTGATTGATGAGAGAAATTTGCTCTGCTTGTTGTTGATTCAGAACGCCTGCATTCCCAAGTTATTGCTTGAGTTGTTCAACTTTGTTTTTCTATTGTTGTACTTTGCCTTCATGTTCTTGTTTCAACTGGCCGATTTCTTGTTCATGCCTTTGTTCTGCTTTTTCTAAGTCTTGTTTGGCCTTTTGCAATTCTTTCTCTTTTTCACCAAGATCCAAACTTAATTGTGAAACTGAGTTAAAATTAGCTCCAGCGAAAACTCCCATGGTAGCTATTGTGTCCATTGCCCCTTGTTGGATATCACTTGTGTCTACCTTACAAATGACCTGACCAAGGGCAGGTACATGTTTGGTTGAGCCTTCTCTGTCTTTCTTGGCTCCCCTTTTAACCACATATTTATCCTTTTTACTGCATCTTCTACAAAATCTGCCATCGCTTCTGATGATGAAATGGTCTGGTGGTGGATGGTAACCAGGGAATCAGTTTGGGTTTGGTTTAAAGGAATGTCTATGCTGAAAGGGGCAAAATTCATAGGAGTAGAAGCAGAGGTAAAGGTGAGTGATGTAAAAGAAGCAGACATAGGCAAATATTCCTTTTGAGAAAGAATCATAGAGGCAGAAGGAATGTCCTCCTGAAAAAACTAGGGAATTGTGGATGTAAGAGAAGTATGAATAGGTGAATTAATTGAAAAGGTGGGAATGCTACTAGTAGCTCCCATGATTGATGAGGGATTTACATCTGAAAAAGAATGCTGGAAATATGATGAACCTAACATACTGGGAAATATTTGGATATTGGGCATGGATGACAGAAGGGTAGTCATAACAGCCTCAAGGTCTTCCTCCACGTTCGTATCATGAATCTCAATCTGAGTTGAAGATAAAGAGATTACCTTTTGTGCAGAAGGTTCTTGCACAAGTGTCTGATGTTTCTTTCCAATTGAGATCGAAGGCAAGGGCTTTTCTTTTGTAGGTGCTTTTGGAAGTTGAGCCTGTTCAAAACCTTCTTCAATCTTCTGTCTTTTAGTCTGAACTTTAGTCATCTCTACTTGAGTTTCAAAATTTCTTTTGAGTTTTGCCCCTTTCTGCAGTGTATCTTCCATTGTGGTAATAGAGGGGCTAGATGGGCCTTCAAGGACACCTTTTCCCTTGTCCTTGGGTTGAGCAACAAGAGCAACAGCAGAGCTTGCTACATGTTGTCTCGCTTCTTCTTCTCTCTCCTCCTTTTCAAAATCTTGTTTTATTTTGAGTTTATCTCCTCTTTCTTGGATAGTTCTTATCTTAAAATCCTTTTGGTACTGGTACAGATGGGACTTAGTCTCTGGATCAGTAATTTACCAATTTCCTCCTAAAAATTGATAGCTCCTCGGAACATGGAATCATCGGGATCGTTTTCATTAACGTATTGAAATTTGACTTGCTCATGAGCAAAGAGATTAGCCAAATATGCCACTGGGTCATGCATTCTTTTGGATGCCTCCCCCAGGTTCATAACATAAATATCCTTTCCCACCAATGACACATGAGTAGGACTCTTTAGCGTAAGGTTTCCAAGATTCACAAGAAATTTTGACCAGGCCTTCTTCGTATGTTTGGTCAACTTGGGTAAAACCCCTTCAATGACACACTGATAAGTGAATTCTTGAAGCACCATTCGGTCTGGAACTATTCTGGGAAGCAAGTGGACTATATTGCTACCCCAAATCCTTTTGTAAGAGAAAAAATCTCCTACATACTAGTCACCATACACTGAAATGAGTTCCCTAGCAATTTGAGAGAATGCAACAACATCAGCTTTGAAATTTTTGAAGTACATTGACCTGAGAAATAGGTCACAGAACTCATAAGCCCGAGGGATGAAATTGTTGTCCCGCATATCAACGCAATATATATGAACCGATGGAGATTTGTCACTCCAATTGCAATTTAGGGCTAGGAAAGAAGTAGACACGCATAATGCATCCATTACGAACCCTAACATGTAGAAAGATGGTTTGCGGTTGGCCTAGGTTTTCTCATATTTTTCAATTTCGTCCTGCAAATTACATGACAGAATTTGCACCTAGTTGAAGGAATCAATTGTAAGCAGGATATGGTTCGCCATAGGGACCCATTGCGCTTTGAATGAGGAATAATTCGGTAAGCCATATAACCTGCGAAACATGGCAATCAACAATGAGAAGGGCTCTTTGAACCAAGAAACTGGATATGCTGCAAGTGAATCTGGGATGACAAGTGTTGGGTCTTCCAGCCAAGATTTCACCACTTCTTCGTAATTTAATTTGGCATGGCTTTCGTTGAAAAATTTCAACAAGAGAAGCTGCTTGGGGGTTGCCAATGCATAAGCCCTAGCAAACACATCTGGATGGAACGAAGCAGTAGGGACATTATCAATATCATGAAATATTCGTTCCTTAGGGTCTACGTGATCCAATGCCCACTTAACAAGGTCCGTGTAAGGCATAAATGCAGGTCTGGCAGAGACGCAATGGAGCTGAGAATTACATATATGAAGGTATGCAGGTTGGTCATGAGCAACACAGGAAAAATCATCATTGTCAAAAATAGCATAAATTCTGGACCAATCCAGATATGAGGCGTCAAACACATGCCCATTGGTGTTAGTGAAAAAATCGGCATTCAGATCTTTGTTTTTCTGCTCTTGAAGAGCCGTTTTAGATCTGGTATTCCTAGTCGTGGTAGATGTCTTCTCTGATTGAATTTTAGCAACCATGTCTAAAAACGACATGAGTTCAAATTTACCAGAAAAAATGATCAGAGGCCCAGAAAACTTACAGGTGGAAATGCTCACAAAGTCACAACTCCGAACACTGGGACACAGAGGAAATGCATAGTTAAAAAAACCCTGAGTAGAGTGAAAAAGCATGAGTAACAATGATAAAAATTAATTGTAAGTTCGAATCTTTAAAAACCCAACTCAAACGACCAAAAGACTCTGCATCGTAGATTTTGTATGGATAGACGGACGAGATTAAGGCAACAACATAGGATATAAAATTTGGAAAAATTTACTTTTCGTGGTTTCGACTTTCTGATTTGCGAAATCGGGAATCGAGAATCGGGAAACAAATATTCAATTGAAAAAAGTGTGGTGCTTCTGGTTTCCGAGTTCCGAAATATCAGAAATCGGGAAAGAAACCTTCAATTTAATTTAAAGTGAAACTTTCGGTTTCCGATACTCGGAAATAGGGAAAGTAGATAAATCATAAATCAAAAGCAATATTGCTGATATCCGATAAGCGAAAAGTCGATAATCGAAAATCGGGGAAACACCAAATGACTTTAACAGAATCGAAATTTTTTCGTTTTCCACAAATTGCGAAGTAAATATTCGACCAACAAACTTGTGAGTTTTCCAATTTTCGCAATCCGAAAAGCAATATTACCAACTTTCGCGATCCAAAATCGAAAAATCGCAAATATCATAAAACCCTTCGTACTCGGATATCGAAAATTGCAATTTGAAAAATGAACATTTCCTTATTGAAAATTGTAGGACTTTTGGGATCCAAACATTGGAAATGGCAAAGTGTAAAACAAATTTGGATGAACCTCCAAAACATGTCTAAAGGTTCAGTTGCCAAAAGATTCAATATTTTTACCCTCTCGGCTTTCCTTTGCACCTCTAGGTGCAAATGCTATTTTAAATTTAATTTAAACCTACGTGCTATTTTTAATAACAATTTATTTTTTTATAAAAGACACTTATCAATTCTAGGATAAGCACAGAAAAAGTTACACATCACTCCCTTAATGAAACGTAGAATGCACCTCTTCGATGCAATAATATGTAGCTGTCTATTTCACACTTATATTTTTTAATTAAGAATATAGTATTTTTCAGTGTTATGAAAAAAAAATACACGGTTTGTGCGCCTAATTAAAAATCATGATTTTGGCATATTAAGTCAAGGAAAGTCTAATTGCCGTGTTGACTCTGCCATCTTCTTCAGTACAACACCATGGCGCCCATTTCCTTGAAGCCCACTCTCTTCAATTCCATTTCCTTTCTTATTTGCAGAATTCCCTTGTTACTATGTTTCTTACCTCTAACAGCAGAGCTGACTCTGAAATTGCGTACCAATTCAATGCCTCGCCCTGTTTATCAAGTTTTCTTGGGCTTTGCATCTGCACTTCTCCTCCTCTCCTGCTTCCCAAAATCATGTCTAGGTAGCCAGTACCAGGGTTGTTTTTGGAATACATGTGGGGAATTTGAATTCAGCTATCCTTTTGGCAAAATTAACAGCGGCTGTGGTGATCCTCAGTTTCAGCTAAAATGTGACCAGAACAGATATCTTCTGCTGAATATCAGTGGAAACGAGTATCTCATCCTGCAGCCCTCATTTTTTCCCAATGGCACTGAGAGTACTAGCATCACAGTTATTAACTACAATCTGTGGAAGACTATGAGGGGAAAGGAGTCCAGTTGTTTAGCTAACTACTCTGAATTTTGGTGGCCCGCCGAGTCTCATTTTCGTATTGCCCATGGATACAGCAATCTCACGCTTTGGAGGCACTGCAATGAAACTGAAAGTATTAATGGGGAGAGTTTTCAGAAGTGGCGTTTATGTGGTGATGACTGGTACTCCATTTCCAATCCGGAATCTGGGAGACGGTTCTGTGAAACCAGTGTTGAACTGCCAATTCGTAATAACCTCACAATCAAACAGAATGAGGATCTGATCACAGCCCTATCATCTGGTTTTGAAATAACATGGAATGTCCACGAGAAGAGAAGTCGAAGCTGTGGAGCTTGTTTAGATACCGAAGGGACTTGTGGTTATGATATCTTCAAACCCACAACATTTCTTTGCTACTGTCCTGATGGCACTTCGCAAACAGACAGTTGCCCCGGTGGTACGTTTCTTCACTGTTTTTTATAAATTTGACTGTAGCTTCCAGTGTTTTTTTGTGTGTTTAGTGGTATGTTTGTTCATTGTTTTTTATGAATTTGATTGCAGGTTCCAGTTTTTTTTGTTTAGTTGGGTTACAAAGTTTGGATTATGTTTAATTTTTTTATTATCAGTTATCAATTAAATTTTTTTTATAAACGGATTGCAAATGGAGTGTCTAAATCAGTATAGATTTATTTTAAATTTGAATTCTGTGTAATCAAATTTATCTTGAAGTGGTATTTTTTGATTATTTAATTTATAATTCAATAAATTTGAGGAACTTAATTACAAAGTCCAGTGTTTAAATCAGTATAGATTTATCTTAAACTTGGATTACAAAGTCCAGTGTTTAAATCAGTATAGATTTATCTTAAACTTGAATTTATCAAGAGGAATCAAATTTCTTGATGCTTAAAATTTTTATCACTTCATTTACAAGTAAAAATTTTTTACAAACTTGATTACAAAGACCAGGGTTTAAATCAGTATAGATTCATCTTAAACTTGGATTTATTAAAAGGGCATCAAATTTCGTGATGCTTAAATTTTTTATCATTTAATTTACAGTTTAAGAAATTTTAGGAACTTGATTACAAAGTCCAGTGTTTAAATCAGTATATATTCATCTTAAACTTGGATTTATCAAGAGAGGAGTCAAATTTCTTGATGATTTTAAATTTTTAATCATTTTATTCACAGTTGAAGAAATTTTACAAACTTGATTACAAAGGCCAGTGTTTAAATCAGAATAGATCCATCTTAAACTTGGATTTATCAAAAGCAGAGTCAAATTTCTTATCATTTAATTTACAGTTCAAGAAAATTTACAAACTTGATTACAAAGTTCAGTGTTAAGCCCACTGTTTAAATCAGTGGATATTCATCTTAAACCTTGATTTATTGGAATCACAAATTTCTTAAGTGTAAATATTTTATCATTTAATTTATAGTTCAAGAAATTTTACAAACTTGATTACAAAGTCCAGGGTTTAAATGAGTATAGATTCATCTTAAACATGGATTTTTTAAGAAAGGAATCAAATTTATTGATGCTTAAATTTTTTATCATTTAATTTATAGTTCAAAATTTTTTACAAACTTGATTACAAAGTCCAGTGTTTAAGTCAGTATAGATTTATCTTAAACTTGGATTTATCAAGACAGAAGTCAGGTGTAGAATTTCTTGAAGTGTAGTTTTTTATCATTTAATTTACACTTAAATAATTTTTTTAATTGTAGATTTTGTACTGGACAACATCTATGTCATATTGCTGTCCAAAGGGTTTGGATCCATTGGTGAAGAGAGAGGAGTTTTTCACCAGTGGGCAAGATTCAATTTCAATGAGAGTCAAACCTGGGGCCATGGGACACCTTGAGGTAGTGGGTACATAAGTAGTGAGTACATAAATGGATCAAAACCCATTCCCATGTCCTCCTAGCATTTTAGTTCACTAAGCCTGTTCCAAACTCCTTGGGTATAAGCCTTCCAAAAAGAAACATTTATGAGCCTTCCAAAAAAACATTTATGTCATACTGCTACTTGTTTTAGTTCACTAAGCCTATTCCAAACTCCTTAGATACGAGCCTTACAAAAAGAAACATTTATGTCATACTGTCATACTGCTACTTGTTGCAATTATCACTATCATTTTGTAAAACATTTATGTCACACTGCTGCTTGTTGCAATTATCACTAACTTTAAACATGTATTAAATATTAACAATATCATACCTACTATATGTGTAAAGCAACTAACTACTCTCAACCTAATTATTATTGTTTAAAAATATGTTAAATAGTCTTATTCTGCAACTACTCTTGAACCCAGAAACATATGTAAATGTGGGAGTATGATAGGGGCATTCAAATGGCTAAATCTGGTATGGAATCTGGCATAAGAAGAAGTGCTCAAATTGATGATTTCCATTGTTCAAAGAAGATTTTGACCATCTGGACAGTTTCAGAACTTAACATATAGTCTAAAAATGTGATTTTAGATTGCTGAAAGACCAGGAAAGAAAAGCGATTTAATACCCTGTTATCCAAATCCATAAAGAAGTTCACTGATGTTAAGTATTAATTCTGTTAATAAAGACAATGGATCTGTGCCGATACTCACAATCATTGTTATGGTGGAGTTGCAGGTCGAAAAAACAAGTCTACCATTGTCATTGTATTAGGTAACTATGATTTGTTTTTTCTTCATATGGACAACTTCCAATATAACATCACTTTGAATTTGTATCTTGCTTCCACAATTGGGTTTACCGACAAAGACCGGACATTGATATTGATCTTTTTCTATCCCATGCAGGCTGCTTCTTAGGAGGACTTATTCTGATATCAACGTTTTATGTGAAGAGGAAAACACCTCCTCCTGCTGGCTGTACTTCACAGGATGAGAAGTTGCTTCCCAATTAATGCAGTATGCTTATAAAATGCTAATGCCCACCAGATATTTGTTCTATCACCCAAAGACCACAAACAACTTTGCAGAAGCAAATTAGATTGAGAAACTCCTTTTAATGTAAAACTTGTGTGTATGTGGTTTGAAGACATAAACTTCAGTGTTTGTGGTTTGAAGTGATAAACTTTTTATATAGTAATTTTCTGTTTTTAAATGATTTTTTTATCAATATAAAGTTTATATTTGACCTTTAAGCATGTACTTTATATTATCAATGGGATTTTCTTGTATTTATTAGTAAGATTTAAATTAAGTCTTAAAATTTATACTTTGCCAACTATTCATAATAATTTTAATAAAAATATTAAATTTTAGGATTATATAAATAGTTAAAAAATTAGATTTATTTTTAATTTAAATTTAGTATGAGAAATATTATATTTTTAAGTTAATTTTTTATCATTTTATTTTGTTCCAAGAATTAATTCATTTTTAATTATTTAAATTTATATTACTTATTAATTTATTTTATAATTATAAGTTTGAATTAGAATTGAGATTTAGATTTGGCACAATACATAAAAAATAAAATAAGTTTGAATTAGAATTGAGATTTAGATTTGGCACAATACATAAAAAAATTTAAAAAATCAATTATATACCTCTTTAACCAATAAAAATTCATCAATAAACTCTTGAATTTACACAGGTAGTGCACATACAGAATGTTCTCCAATAGAATGTTCTTATAGCTACATTTCTTGGGGGTTAACTTGCTGGAATATCCTATCTGCTACTCGGCGATGCCAGAATATTGTTGGATTAGACACCTAGTTTCACCTTCTTATTTTATTTCTTATCTATGTCTTTCGCACTCAATGAACCTTATTTGGATTCTTATGATTTGATAAGAAAAACAAGATATTGCTCATTAGCATTTCACTATCAGCCCCTACACAAGAACGCATTCCCTGCTAAAAAGACCTCCAGATTTAGCATAGAACCTATGTACAATCAAGTCATACCCATGATCTATAAAGAATTAATTCGTAAGACTTAATTGGAATTCCAAATTTACTTATAGATTGAATTGTTTTTCATTATGATTCATTTACTTTTCCAAAAATTGTATCTCTTAATACTTGATAAATTTAAATTTTAGATGGATTTATGTTTTATTTTATATATATATATATATAATAGTATTTAAATTTTTGTACTATTTAATTTTGTGTTATATACTAATTATTTTACATTAAATGATAAAAAATTGCAACACTGATCTATTTCTAAGTTTAATAGATGGGATTGAAATGCATCTAAGTGAATTATTACATGTTTTTTCTCCCTATTATTATTATAATATGATTTAAGTTTATGATGATGATGAGATTTAATGTCTTTATAAGTTAGGTGATCTATTAGGGTGGAAGTTGGGGAATGGGACTCAAGCCCCAATAGGGAGGGATAATATTATGGGGTATGGATTGAGGGTTAAGCTTTCAGCTGATTTGATCCGGGGCCTATTTTCAAAAGCAGTGGTTTTTTTAGGGATGCGGCAAGCTTCGCAGGCCCTTTTAGAATGATACAAAATTGGAAATTGGCAGAATCTTTAGACCTCTCTGGGAGCTTAAAGGAGGAATGGATCGGTTGGTTGGAGGAAATACAAAGGGGGTTTATTTATCTTAATGAAGATCTCAATTTGGTCTGGGAATAAGGGCGGTGGATCCTATTCAGTTAATCTGGCTTATAAATGGTTCTAGGAAACAAATGATCGAAACAGACTATGGTGGTGGAAGGTTGTATAAAAAGTTTGGGTTCTAGGGAAAATAAAAAAATTTATGTGGCTTATACTCAAAGATAAGGTGCTTTCCTGGGATAAGCTTAGGAAAAGGAATATCGAGGGTTCGGGTATCTATGCAGTGTATGGAAGAGGAGACCATTGATCATCTTTTTAATTAGTGTTATTTCTTTCATCGGGTTTGGAAATGTATAAGCAAGGGGATTGATAGGGAAAGCCTATGGGATAGTAGTTCAATTGAATTAAATCTCAGATAGTGGTTCGAGAAGACGGATCTAAAATCTATTACATGCATTCCTTTTCTTACAGTTTGAGGAATTTGGAGAGCGAGAAATGATTTTTTTTAAGATAAGCAAAATCCTAATTCCATGGTTACTAGTCAAGTTTTAGCTCTTTTATCTTCATTTAAGGAAATTACTCCAAGAGCAAAGGTGAGGGTTCCAAAAAATATAATGTATGATCAAGGAAGTAGGAGTTTCTTTGATGGAACTTGTTCAGAGGATATTTGTGGCTTAGATGGTATTCTGATAGTTATTTACTCATGTACTATAAGTTTTAAGGCAAACAATGGGAGAGGTACCAACAATGAGGCTAAACGTTATCTCTACAAGAGCTGATCAAGCTTG